>JAMZAV010010306.1:0-22176 GCA_024449915.1 Sweltsa coloradensis
AAAAAAAAAATTTTTTTTTTTCTTTTAGCAAGTTCTTTGGAAAAAAAACGTATTGAACGTGAAAGCTTGATTTAAACCCGCGCTCACGAAGTATATTTTTTGATGTGTAAACTAGACCCTGCAATGCATTGCCACTAAGAGGGCATCGCATTTTGATGCTATCACATCCGACTCTCTCTTTTTCCTTTTCTTTCCTCTTTTCCCCTTTCCCTCTTTCTCTTTCTCTTTCCTCTTTCTTTTCCCTCTTCCTCTTCCCTTCCTCTTCTTTTTCTCTTTCTCTTTCTCTTTCTCTTTCTCTTTCTCTTTCCTTTCTCTTTCTCCTCTTTTTTTTTTTTTTTCCCTTTTTTTTTTTTCTTTTTCTTTTCTTTTTTTTTCTTTTTTTTTTTCTTTCTCTTTTTCTTTCTCTTTTCTCGTTTGTTTCATTTTTTAGTGTACAGTAGTAGTATTTTTTATCGCCCCATACTAAAATTTGTATAAATTTGTATTACACTTTTTAAAAGGTTGGATTAAAAAAAAGGCCTCATGTCCCAAATCCCGCATCCCCTTATAAAAAGTCCAAAAATCAAAAATTTCAATTCTCTCCTCTCTCTCTCTCTCTCCCTCTCTCTCCTCTAATTTTTTTACTTTTAAACTTTTGATAAATTCCCTTGATTAATTAACCTATGTTATTAAGGGGCCTAAGTGTAATAATAAACAATCAACCATCTATCCTCTACTCCTATCTCCTATTTATTTTTTTTTCGCATAAAATTATTTTTAAAAACTGGAGTAATAAAAATGTGGGCGAATGAATAGGTACCCCGGGCGTTATTTTCCCAACTTCTCAAAAAATTCTTGTTTTCTATATAGCACCAGCACTTTTTCTAAAAATCTTTCTCCGCAAACGGCTAAACAAACTCATGAAATATCACACCCATCTCAATACCAACCTTGCAATCAATAAAAAGCAAAATCAATAAACAGAACATATTGTTCGGGAGTTTTAATATCATACACTGGAGTAGGTTATCTTCAAACACTCAAAAGAGGAGTAATTGAAAATAAAAGAAGTAAAGTTTGTAACAGATGAAAAAAACCCCGTCTTATGTCTTCAGAACACTCAAAAGGTATAACACCGAGATAAATTTACTACCTTAAAACGCCATGAATTGAACCGGACACCCGGGAGTGTACGCGGGGAAGCCTCATAGCAGATCCCTTTTAAATTTCCCTTTTTTTTAGTGCACCTTTTCTTTTTTTTACCCCCCCCATAATTAAATTGTTATTTTTTTTATAAAAAGCACTGATGCGTTACAGGCATGTTCCCCCACAAAGAAGGAGTGCTTTTTTTCTTTATGGTTTTTTTTTACGACTTTGCCACTTTTTTCCCCCCCCCCTTCATCAGTCCCCCATTTTGTTGTTCCCGCGCTTGTTGCTTTTTCCTCCCCCCTCCCCCCCTACCCCTTCCACCGTCGCGCTCGGCCCGTCTGTGGCCCGCGTCGTAAACCTGCGCCTTCCTGACCGGGTGCAAGGGGGTGGACTGCGGGGAATAAAGTAGACAAGGCGGTGGGTTGTATGGAATGAGGAAGACAACTCCGGAAAACATGGGTTTAAAAAGTGAGGTATTTTTTTATGAAGAATGGGAAATAACTAAGAGTGAAACCCTTTTGGGGGGAAATTTGATCGGTGATAGCATATCAGGGCCCCAAAATATACGATATTAAACGATATTACGATATTAAGTGTGTGGGGGGGGATGAAACCCAAGTGTTTTGAATTCATTTTTGAATGTAACATTATACGTTTTCATATTTAATTTTGAAATAAAATTTTATTAGCACCTAAACTTTGGAACATTTAAATATTTTTTATCCATTTATTATGTCTAATCTTTATCTATACCGCCCAAAAATATCCACCCCAAATATCTTTTTGTGGAACAAAAACCCTTTGTTATTATCAACTTTTTTTTTAGATCTGAAGCTCGTTTTTTAAGGCCCCTTTTTTGATTAAACTAACCCCGCCGTGTTTAACTAAAAAAAACAATAAATCACTTTAAAACGCAGCTGTTGGCAAACCAAGCGGGGTCAAACACTTTTTTAAACTTGAAAATGTTATTATTAGTTATTAAAATCATTATTGTGTGTAAAACCCGGGCACCTCCCCCAAAATTTTGTTAGTATTTATTTTTTTTTTTAATTTGGGCACCCCGCCTATTTTTTCTAGCAGAAAAGATATTTATAATAATTCTATCAAACCCCTATATAATAATAACGTTCATGAAAAAACCCTTGCTCCCAAAAAATATAATATAAAAACTTGAGGCTGGAATTTTTTTTGTAGTTTTACGAATTCTACAACTTGATTTAAAATAATTTACTAAAAAAAAATTATATCATCACGCATTAGAGAATTCGGGGAGTAAGAAGTTAGTGACAGGATGGAAGGACCCGTTGAGAGGGGTATGGACTAAAGAAAGGGGGAAGATAGGATGCCCGAGAGGGTATCAAGAAGGAAGAAAAAGAAGAAGGGACTGGGGGTTTTTCCCGAACCATCCTTAACATGAGCTTGGAAACAGAAAGAGAAAAATTTGGGAAAATGTGGAAAAATACGATTGTGGGGGATAGAAAGAATGAATACTTTGGTTGCTTAACCCCCAAACTGACCTGCCAAAGCAGGAAAGGGCGATGCATAATAATGAGAATTTGAAATGCTTTCGAATGCAAACGAGAATATTCCTCTAATTTGTTTTGTGCTAGATATTAAATAAAACAATCAAAAAAATGGCTTCCATGTGGGCTAGCCTCCATCTTAAAAGCAGTATTCAGAGAAATAGAGTCCCACCCCATAGAAAAGAGGGCCCCTGTCTGTCGGGGTCAACACACGTCGCATCCAGATTTTTTTTTGTTGTTTTGCTCTCTAGAGATCGTTTTTGTCTACTCTTTGAGGGGTGAGACGCCCTAGAATCATCTGGCTACCCCAAAAAGCGCTTAGTATTTCCAACCCGTTAATACCGACTAGAAACGAGCTAAGATTTTTAAAAGGGGAATCGGTCCCGTTAAACGTGCAATTTTATCTTAATTGGTGCGGGGGTTTGCCCCTCTAAAACTTCCTAACACTTCCAAGATCAACAAGAATGTCGTCAAGTCCGTCTCTGGTATAGTTTTGATTTTAACTCGAATAATTGTTTGTGTTAATTTTTAAATATATTTTAAAATTTGTTGTTTTATTGCACATTATTGATAATATTATTATTTTAAACTTTGATAAACTAAATTTCTTTATTTTTGGTTTAAAAATATTTTCTTTAAAACATTTTTAAACTGAAATAAAAACTTTCAAGGAATTTAACCTGCTAAACTAAAAAATACTTTTATTTGGCTAACTACTATGAATTTAGAAGGAACAAAACAATTAAATTTTGGGGGTCCACCATGACCAGAAAAAAATTCAAACTAGGTCAAAAGGGTTTCCCTCGTTAAATCTCCCCTAAATATAAAATAAAACGATCATTATGCCCCTTTACCTTTGGGGGTTTTTTATCCGAAATATTGCCATTATTTACGTAATCGACAAACTTTTCTTTAAAACTGCTTTATTTTGTTTTATTTTTTGAACAAGTTAGAATTGGTCAAAACATGCAAAGTTTAACCGAAAGGGGTAGATTTTTGAATGCAATTTTTTTTAATTATGATGAATAGTGTGCAAAGTTTTAAGAAAAAATTTTTCAAGGACCATTTTATATTGGTGGATCTATATATCTATGTGCAACCAAAACAGGCATGTTTTAAAACCGATTTAAGAAAATTTCCCCTAAGCGCCCATTTTTGCCAATTTTCCCCTTTAAAAAAAGAATCCGTTTAAAAAAATAACATTGCAAAATTAATTTTTTGGCGGGTTAAAATAGTGTAGTATTTCTTTGATTGTGTGGTAAAAATAATTTTTTTAGGTAATATCCCTTTAAAAAAAATTAATACACGGTGATATAAAGGGAGGTCCTGATAATCATCCCGCGGGCGACTCTAGCTGTAGCTGGTTTCTGACGTAGAAGAGTTCCCGCCTCGCAACACTCTGATAAAGTTCAAGTTATTCGTCTAAGTCAAAAAGCTTGCGAGCGAGTTTCTTGAAGGGTGTTACCTCTGTAGTTGGAGGTTAGCCTTTCACTTAGCGCGTTACGAGACAGAATCTTAAGCGGGTTACAGCATGCGTGCACACCTTTTTATTAAAATTAAAAGCTATCCTCCGTAAGCTCGTAACGCTGGACATTTTTTCACTGGTTTATAATGACATGTTTTTGATATAATTTAACTTTGATAAAAAAAAAGAAAACTTCTTAGCAGGTTAATGACTCTAAAAATAAAAAAAAATTTTTTTCGTTTTCAATTTCCATTTAAAACTTCTCGATTCTGTTATTGCTTGTAAACAAGTCGCGCAAGCGCGGCTTAAGCCGCTACGCGGGGGCGGGGAAAAAACCTCTACTGGGAATACCTCGTATTTGGGAAAACCCCCGTTGACGCGCAAATCGCGATCGGTCCGTGTACGGCCGCGTTTCGGTATTTGGGGGTAACGTTTGTGTTTTTTCCGAAGCCCTTTGGGAAAATTTTTTTAAAACGGGCCCCTTTTCGGTACCCGCCGGACCTGTCCGCCGCCCTAAGTACGGTAAAAAATGATTTTCGAAATCGGAACTTTTTGCGTCTTTTGTGTAAAATGTGTGAAAAAATTTTTTTTCCGGGGGACAATTGTTCGGGACCTATGTGAAAAACGCCCTGCATACTCCTTGTATGCAATGCTGCTATCGATACTTTCCCCTGCGCCACGTCATGAGCCACATTACGTCAATCCCGGGAACGGTCCTGACCTTTAAACAGAATGTGATGCTCCAGTTTTTTGACGCGTCAGCCGGCCAAGGGGCCAGCATAAACGACCAGAACACTGGTTGTCTCGCCCGTCCGAAGGTCGTGAATCCCTACCCCGTTGCCTGATTTTTTAAAAATTAAAATTTCGGTTGTATTACCATGTTGGGTTTTACTTTCCTTCTGATGGGAAAAAAATCGAAAACCGGACATTTTTTCCAGTTTTTTCTTTCATTCTGGGCTATGGAAAATTAAACATATAAATCTAAGGCGAAAAATGCATGGCCAAAAATAATAAAAAAGTTAAATTGTTGACGCTTCCTTTTTTCCCCCGACCTTTTTGGGGGGACGTCGCCGGACCCTACCCGCCGCTCCGAAGCTGGGTAAAGAGATTAGAAAAAAAAAATGTTATATCATTATTTACAATTAAAAAAAAACCCCTGTTAATAACCCCTCTGCGTTGACCAATAGGGTTCCAAAGACCCCAAATGGACCCTATCGCACAAAATTCCCAGAGCTATTAAAAAAACAGTGTTTTTTTGATTTTCCAAAAAAGCCCAAAAATTTAAAAAATAAAATAATTTATATAAGGGCCGTAAATCCCTCTACCCCTTTGGTAGCCCCAAAAATAAATGGCATGAAGATATTGATCAAATGTATTAATTTCCATTTCTAAAATCTCCCCCCCCCCCCCCCCCCCCCCAAATCAAACTCTGAATCGATGTCTTGGACGCGCCCTGTGACAATTTGGGAAAAGAGCAAAACCGAAAAATTACTAAATTTCCAAAATAGTCAAGGGTTTTGTTTGAAAACTCTCTTTACACCCTCTTTCCCCCTCCCCCTCCATCATATACCCCATCATGGTCCACCACAATAAAAATGCGGGTTTAAACCTAGTTTCCGCAAAAAGCTGGAAGATTTGATAAAATTTTTAAATTTCCATTTCCAAAATCGCCCCCCCCCCCCCCCCCCCCAAATTCCCCGGTTTTTTAGAAAAAAAATTTTTTTTTGGATTTCCCAAAATTGACGTTCATTTTGCACGACGTTTCGAATCGCCTTGTCCCCCTAAACACTTGTTAAAGAAACTTTTTTTTTGTTTTTTGGTACCACTTGGATTTTTCCGGTTTTTTCCGGGCGCCAAAATGTCGGCGTCGACGTCCGGTTCCGATGCCGAGATGGCGGAGTTTGGGAAAATTGCAAAGTTATTAAAAAAAGTAATTTTTTTTGGGGTTTCCCAAAAATGACCAACTTTTTTCAAAACATTACGGACTCGCTTCGACCTCCGAAACAATTGGGGGAAAAAAAAAATTGGCAAATCTGACAACTTTTTGTACTTTTTCCGGGGTTTTTTTTCCGTGCGCCGAATTTTCCGGGACGTTTTTTCCGGGAAAAAAAAAACTCAAAAATACCTCGTCAGTCCGGTTCCGAAAAGCCCAAAGATGGCCCGGAACGGAGAAGAACTGCCCGGTAATGACGAAAAAAAAATTTTTTTATCCCCAAAATGCCCAAACCACTTTTTTGAGAAATTCAAAGAAAATTTTTTCACACGTCTAAATTTACAGATCCCCCTTTTTTTTTGGACCCGGCCCGCTGACGTGTTCGTTCGGGGGAAAAACTCAAAATAAAAAAAATTCAAATCCCAAATTCCCCTTTGCCCCCCAAAAAGGGGTGACGGTAGTCCGGGGTCAAAACACTCAATTTTCCCTGAAAAAATTTTATGTGGAAACTTTTTTAGCCGTCCGGGCCCCCCTGTGGGGTTTGTTATGTACCAAAACTCGATTTAAAACCCCCCCCCCTTCCCCTCTTCCACCTTCATATCCCCTCATCAGGGGCCCTCAGACGGAAATACGGGTATTAAACTAATTTCTGCAAAGACTTGAAGATATGAAAAATGTTTAATTTCCTTTTCCAAAAACCCCCCCCCTCCCCTCCCCCCCACTAAACTGTGAAATTGCGGCGTCTATCAAAACATCCTCGAAATCGGATCCCTTGCCGCAGCCCTTGACATAATTGAAAGAGCAAAACCGAAAAAATTCCCAAATTTTTTAAATATTTAGGTTTTTGTATGGGAAAAGTCCGATTTACTCCCCCCTCCACCCCCCTTCGTTCATAACCCTCATCTTTGGGCCCCTCACGACGGGTACTGGTATTGAACATAATTTCTCAAAAAGGGTTGAAATATTGATCAAATGTATTAAAACCATTTCCAAAAACCCCCTCCCCCCCCCCCCCCCCAAAAATGTGTCATTGCGGGGTTAAGTCAAAACGTCCTGAAATTCGGATGCCTTTGGGCGCGGCCCTGTGACGTAAAAAAAAAAAAAAGTTTATACATTTCCCAAAAATTAAATGTTTAAGTATTGAAAACTCGACTTTACTTCCCCCTCCCCCCCCCCCCCACAAAAAAAATAGTCTGGTTGCCCTCACTGGTTCTGTCTCGATTCCCCCCTTTTCATAACCCGCCCCTGTATGGTTCTTGATTTAAAAAAATTAAATCATTTCAAAAATTTAATTTTTTTTTACATTTTTTTATATTTTAACTACCAAATTGCCCCCCTTTAAAAAACCCCTTTTACCTGGGAATTCTAGCCCCCTACGCTTTGTAATCTTGTCAAGTTCTAATACCTTGTGTGTCATTTTGGATTTTGAATGTCTTATCTTCCACATGAACCTTTTTCAGGGGAATATTTTTGATGATTTCTTGAATTGGATAGTGGCTTAACCCTTTCAGGCCCCTCATTTTATGCAGAGCATTGCACATCTTCTTACAACACTTAGATATAAATAGATTTTTCCCCTAGCGTTCATATTTTCCGAACACAGTAAGCTGCAAATTTTAAAATGATAAAATTTATTTAACGTTTTTTAATTACAAATTAATTTTCAAATGCAATTTTTGGCGCTCAGGGCCCTTTGAAAAGTAGACGGGGGTAAAATTTTTTTATTAAGGTTGATGTTTTATATTAAATTTAAATTTCCCAACATGGAGGACCTAAAAGTCGAAATAGGCCCTTTCGGGGGATCCAAAAATCATGTTGGATAAAATGCTATTACTTCTTTTAAAATAATTACACATGGATTGTTGTCGGAAAAAAAAAAACACGCCCAATGTAAAAAACCCAAAGTGTTTTTTTATGAAACTGTGATAAATGTCCCCTGCGTCAAAAGGATTTTTTCGTTTTCAAAAAAAAAAAGTCTCCTTTTAGTTACACCGCCAAGGTGGCCTATTTATTTAAAAAAGTTCCCACAAAATTTAAAATAACAGGTAAAAGGTAATTTTCGCCCACAGAGGGTGAAAAAGAAAATTTAAACGTTCATTTCCCCGTTCCCTGAATCTTTTTTATTTTTAAAAGCCAACATTTCAACAAAATCTTGGGTTTTTACACCCCCGCCCCCCCATTTTTAAAAGTTGGTGCAAAAATTTTTTAGAAGATAAATTTTTTTACGTGGGAAATTTGTAATTTCCCTACGTATCGAACTATGTTCAATAATAAAAAAGTTTGGTACCAATATTCGTGACGAACGAACATTGTTGTGAATCAATCTTTTGCTCGAAAAAAATATTTCCGTTTTGGTTTTCCCCCTTAAAGTTGGACATTGTCTAAAAACGGACTCCCCGAGTCCTTCAACATTGTACCTTTACGCGGGTTCGATTTTCGGGGACACAAACTATTGTTTTTCTGATACAACATCCCCAACGAAAAGGGGTTGAAACCGAAAATTTTTTATGGGACCGTAAATTTGATTTTTTAACTTTCAAAATAGCACTGAAAAAAAAAAACTTTTGGAATTTTTTTTTTTTCGTTTTTAAAAAATTTCTGGACAATTTTTTCCTCTCTTTTGCATCCCCCTTTAAAGCTTCAAAAACCCAAAGAAAAAGCTCTAGGTTTTTCCCAAAATTTAAAAAAAATTTGGGGACTGTAAGGGCCGGCGTTAAAACGGGACTTTTTTTTAAACGGTTCGCTTTTCCCCATGCGTATTGCCCCCCTCCAGAGAACGGTGACGCAAAATTAAAAAAATTTCCCCCCTTAAAATGCAGAAAAACCCCCCGCGCGCGAAATTTTTTACATTTTCGAGAAAACGGGGGGGGAAAACGGGGGCCCGGGGACGGGGTATTTTTTTATCGAAATCCTCGATCCTTTTTCCGGGCTAGGGCCCCCAAATTCCGTATCCAGCCCCCTGTGGGGTGGAAAAAACTCGTTTTTTGGAAAACCCGTTCCCCCCAAGGTCGTATGTTTAAAAGAGTTTATTATATGCAGAACAAAATTGTTTGGGAAATATTAAAATTTGTAAATACATTTAGATAACAGTAATTGTTAATATCCTTTTTTTTTAATGTATTTAAAAAAATTAATTTAAAAAAATAACTTCGTGTTTACTGATTTTCCTCTCGTCAAAAACTGAATTTCAGTGGGGAACATTATATTTGCAGATACCAAACAACCCTGTAGCGCCAAAACCATCGACGAGCGAACAAAGACCACTACAGACCGGCATATCGGCACCAAAACTATTGGAAACTTTGGGAGGCTTTGACAAAGGATGCACAAATGCACATATTGCGATCAGAGATGTCACATACAAAACCTTTGGAAATTACTACAGAAATGCCCTATGGTGACCTTCTAAAGGTCAGTTTCTGAAACTTTACTTTCATCGTGCCAAACACACATTCTAACACGACTTTCTGGTGCAAACCTGAGCCACATAAGACAATCTGTAAAGTTTCAAAAGTTTTCTTAACTAAATGCTTGGATTCTTAATTTAAACCTGGGCAAACTCAGCCAACAGTCTTCAAGTACAACCCATTAGGAACGTATAACAATGTTACATAAATTAGATGTCAGTTACGCATGTTTTTAAATAACAAGCACATAATTAATGTGTTCGGGTTGGATTTGTCTTGTAAAATGTAAATTATATAGAAAAGTTACAAAATACTTGAATTTTGGTGGAGGTGCCGGGTTACGACTTTTCTTAATTTTATCTACCAATTAACTAAGATTTCAAGGCAAAGTTTAAGCTTTGAATTAAATACCATTGTGTTAGTTTTCATTTTAAAATCATTAAGCTTAACTTATATGAACTGCGATTAAAAAGCACTGTAAATTAAATTTTATATATAATAAAATACATATTTTTTGGTGTGAAATGAGAATATGATTATTTTATAACTTAAGACTACGGATTTTTTTAGACCCTTAGTTTTATTTGCATTTATTTCTTTATTATTATTTAATGATTATTGGTACACAATTATACTTATTAGGAATATAACACCGAGCATGGCCCTTAAACACAAAATTGTGTGTATTATCCCTTAAAATAATAAAACTCATATTAATGCAGTAATTAACAAGCTGTTTAATGCGTGGGATATAAAAAATTCTGCAATATAAACCACTGTTTATATTTCTTAGTCCGTGAGTGAGTATCCAGGTAAAACCCCTCTTGATTAATCCCATAGTTTTTAATAACTTCATATAACCTTCAATTAAACTTCATAAACCGCCTGGTGGTTAGAAGGAAACTGTTCCCTGGTAAGATTTCTCTCGGCGACGCATTAACTCTACATGTTATTGTTAGCTAGGTTTAAAGAACACTCTACGCCCAGTGCATATTAATGTCCTGAGTTACGCTTGGGAGCCTTAAATTAATTTACCGTATGCCTACTACTCACAACGTAACTCATAAACATGGCGCCTGTTTAATATAATTTTCCCTCTCGTGCTTAATTCTAAATTCAGTCGGGGGTGGATGAGGGTCGGGGTGGGGGGGGGGGGGTGCACTTTCGTTATCACCCAATCATATTTACACCTCGCTCGTGTAGTTCCGTCTTTAAACATTCGTGTGTCAGGAATGATTTTGAGAGAAGTGCGTGGGGGGGGGGGGGTGGGGGGGAGTTTGAGTTAGTTTCGACTCCTATGTTCGGCGGTGTGTGTTTAAGTTTAGGTGTCAATTTACGAGGGGGTGGGTGTTATGAGCCGATGAAGACTTGCGTGGAAGATTTATCAGAGGGCGTTAGGAAGTCACATGCGTTATGTAGTGAAGAGGTTCAACGTTGTGTTGTGAGGTATTACAGAGAGCACCGCCGTTAGTAGGAAATGTTTTAGACCATTGTTATTGCAATTTATGTGAAAGAGCGTTCATATAATCAAGTACACAGAAATTATGTTTAACTTAGTTATTCAATGATAACTCTATTGCCCTAAAACAACACTAACTACATAACATTGTTATTTTATTGAATTATATTAAATAGCATAATTTGAATGTGTAAATATTTACGTAGATAATTTCGTTGATTATTTTCGCGCTATTTTAAGAGCTGATTTTATAAATGTATTGTAGCGTGATTGTTATTATGTATTGGTGTATTTTTTTATTTTTTATTAATTATTATCAATTATTGAGACATACAATCAAAGCTAGTTTCTGAATTAATTAGTAATTAACTCAATGCGTGGCATGAATCGCACAATACATTATTTTATCACATCACTACATTCGTATCCACTACCTAGTCTAACCACTAGGTAACAATACTAATTTTCATTTACGTTTTCACAAAATATGTAATTTTACGAGTACCAAGCCTTTCGGTACAGACATAATCGACGATCGAATACTGGTCAAGCGAACAAAATTAAAGTTTTGTATTGCATTGTGTGTCAGATGTGACTTAAGAAATTCGTATTAAGAGTCAACCCACTCAGTGATATAACTGATTTTATGGAGGACAGTAAACCAAAAGCGACCAAGCCAACTCTGTAGGCCCCTACGCAATCGACGAGTGAGCGATGACCAACCAAAGATAGATTTTTTAAAAGGAAATATAGTAATCAGTGGTATGGACAGTGTGAACATTGCGATTTCTGGTTCAGTTTATTAGATTTTATATATGAAATGGTATTACCTTGCATATTCTTCACTTGGTAATCTGGTCTATATACTAAATAAGGAATAAAAACTCAAAAAGCATTTGGTCATTTTCTTCACTTTTCTTTTGATGCTAGATTAAGTTCCTTAAGCATATGTGTAGAAATTGTTTGAAAAAAAAATACTTAAAAATTTTTTTTAAAATAATTTTGATGTGTTGAAGTTTTTTCGCGGGCACATATCATTAAGACGTGGTCCGAAGCGTATGGCTCTACGAGGACGTGGGTTCGAATCACGTACAACATTTTTTTGTAATCGTCCCCATCGTCGTCTATCCCACTCATCGTCTTGAATAGCCTTGTGAAATAATATCAACGTTGAGGAAAAAAAATCACTCTTGATATACTAAATATAAAAAAACTGAAACAACAAATGATTTATCAAATTTTGCTCCCTTTTTTATAACTATCATCTTAAAATTTTGGTTTTAAGGGGCACAAGTATTTTAAAATGTGGTTTGGCAGCCCCGTGCTCCCGAACCAGCCAGGGGGGGTACTGTACTCTACCTACAGGGAGAAAAACAGCTCCCGTTTACTCTGCTAGTACAGGAAGGTACAGCGAGACATGCTCGGCAAAATTGTACCCAGGGGTCCGGGGAAAAACTAAATGCTTGATATCGTAACATGGGGCTTGGTGTGGGATTATTTAACGTTTTTCTATTAGGTAAAAAAACGTCATAAAAAATTTTAATTAAAGTTAGATTTTGCATAAAAGACCTATCTGGCATATAAAAGACACTCAAAATCAAAAAACATCAAGAAGATATTGAGTTTAAAATAGTATTTTATTTAAAATTGACTTGTACCTTTTCATCCTAGAGGATGTATACAAATCCATCCACAGGCAAGAGGAAAAAAAGCTGGGTTCTCTTACCGCTGTCGTCTTTGTCAACGTTAGTATCGTCATTGTCGTCATGATGAAATTATCCCTTTGTTTGCGCACATATCGATCATACTAGCTATCGCTAAACTGAAATGTGAGGCATTATAATTAGCAGCGTCAGTGAATTAACTTGAAGGATTGTCTAAGAAAACCGCGCGAAGTTCCGTCTTTCAGCTTCAATCTAGCTTAGCATTGAAATGGGCATTCGGTGTTTGGGCGAGTTTTCTTTAACTTCTGAACTCGATCTTGTATGCAAGAAGTTGAAAGAAAAGTTAAATTGTATAAATACCATTTAAACTCTAGACTTAAGTAGGGCGAGGAGAGGAGCTCAGTCGTACAGGAAGTTCGTGATGATGAAATCAACGTCTTGGCGTGCGTTTATTAATGTTTTCCTTGGAATTAGAGTAATATTTATCATATTACACAGGTAAACTAGTTTGAGAAGGCACTTCTTGCTGCTCGTTAGCCCCATCTTTCCCATGTTATTTGTCTTAAATCATACTCTCGCAACAAATAGCTGACTGATTTTTGTATATTGCTTAACGTCTCATATTTATGCAACTTGGCTAATCGAGACGAAGGGTGGGACGTTAGGGATGACGCGGGGGGACAAGGGGTGGACAGGCCTGTGCTGGTCAGAACCAGCCACAAGCATATGGGATGGCAGGGGTTCCTTCCCCCACGTCATTGTCGTCTCCGTCTGTGTCATCATCCGTCCATGTTGTCATTGTCGTCGCCGTCGGGGAGGTAGTCAAAGGGAAGGGGAAAGTTCGCCGACGACGACCCAGAGCTCGCCATTAGTTTCAGGGAGAAAAACTTCCCTAATCACGGGCCAAACCACGAGAAGGTTGCGAGCTGGAATTTGATGGCCTGATGAACGATTAAAAATATATGGATATATTTTTATTGATCTCTAACAACAAGTATTAACCCACAAGTGTTAGATAACTAAAACTAAACAATTCAAAACAATACAAATACATTATGCAAATCATTAAATACACGAACAAATTTTTTTTACAACAAATATAACAAGAAAAACTTAAATATCAAAAGTATTGCAAAGCCCAAGATGAATGGAGAAAAAAATAAAAAAAATGAGGTTTTTAAATACAAAACTGGTGAACAGTTGGTAAGTTGACAAGAGTGATTAATAAGTGATGTTGGTAAACTGGCATAAACAGCTGCTTTAAATAATTGAAGTTTAATTTAATTTAATTAAATTTAAGTTTAGATCCATCATACCATATCTAGGCTAATAATCCATTTATAAGAAGAAGATTTATAAACGACGTGCTTTCTAAAAAATGCACCAAACATACTCAAATATTGTTGAAACGCATTCAAAGGTACTGAAAATTGAATAGTATTTTAGAAATTGTAGCTTTCCCTTTACAATCCAGTGTTTACTTGAGTGTTCTGGCTCTGTTAGTTTGGCATTCAGACCGTTGTCCGTGAGCAATGTTTGGTGCCCAATTCTGACCGGGTAGTGCCCTCTTATTAACTGAAAATTAACAGGCAAACACTCTATTCACCAGTCTCTCAGAGCGAGGCGCGTGTTATATTCAGAGTTTTCTAGGTATGCTGATAATTATGTGAAATGTGTTATTCGAAATTGTCGAAATTGTTGATTTTTTAACGGTGTATAATAAAATCTTACACAACAACAATTTTTGTTACAAGCTGCTGAGTAATTTAACTAAGCACGTATTTTGTTTGTTTCGTTTGAAATTATGTTAATAAAAGTGGAAAATAAGCAATATTATCTGACGAAGAGCCAAATATATTTTGTAAACATCGCAATAATATACCATCCGTTCAAGAAATGTGATTTATAATGATGGTTTTTGTTATTTTCTTAGTGAGAACTAACAAAATTGTTATTTTTAGACTTTTACTCGTTTTTTTTTTTTTTTAATTAATTAATTAATTAATTTATTTATTTATTTATTTCTTATTTATTTATTTATTTATTTATTTATTTATTTATTTATTTATTTATTTATTTATTTATTTATTTATTTTATTTATTTATTTACTTATTTATCTATTTATTTATTTATTTATTTATTTATTTATTATTTATTTATTTATTTATTTATTTATTTATTTATTATCTATTTATTTATGTACCGTCTATTCTATTCAGGATTATTAAAACTTGGAAACAGTAGATGAGGGAAATATCAAACGAATAATAGTTTAAAAACCTTCGCATAAGCTTTAACTTGTTTTCTTAATTCAATTTACTTCATAGTTTGTCAACATAACCACCCATACCACTTGTGTCCACTTATGTTTCGCTTATCTGATAGGTTACATGTTTCAGGTCACATGTTTACATGTTTCAACTAACTAACTGCAGTGCACTCAAGTGGTATGAGTCCGTGGAACAAGCTGCTAAAACTATAGGAACATTTCAAATCCGGAAACCAGCACCAAAATTTAGGAGCAGGTAAAACACATATTTTAGAATGTTATTTTCACGGGGGACACCCCATGGTAGCAAAAAAGTCACCTGCCCATGTGTCCACAAGATGGCCCCCAAAAATAATTCTTAAAATTGCTGTAACTCAAGAAGAAATCATCAGATTTGGATAAACTGGGTTTTTGTTTTATTTGGTTTTTAATGCTCTACAAAAATGTTCAAAAATTTTTACCGTAATACAATAGTTTTAATTTAATTTAATATAATTACAATGTATTGCAATTATAGCACTTTTTTGGTGTATATATAATTGGATGAGAAGAAGATTCCATTTCACTACACTGGAGAAAAAAATCCGGAATGTTTTTTTTTTTTTTTTTCTGTATTTTTGGCTGTTTGTTAACACGATTCCGGCAAAACCAATACTCCAATTTGCGATGAAATTTTATGGGGGCCTTCTAAATCTCTGAACTTAAAATGCCACTTTTTGAGCGCAATCGAAAATTATTTCTAATGAAAATCGAAAATTTACGGTTTTTTTTTTCGTTTTTTAAAAATTTCTTCGACTTATAACATCTACATGCTTAATCCGTTTTTAAATGATTTTTTTGCAAAACCCTTAAATTTTTATAAATTAAGATATTCGTGTGAATTTGAGAACAATCGAAAAATTATTTCTCATGAAATCGAAATTTTAGGGGTTTTTCTTTTTTTAACAATTCCTTTCCTATAACACCTACATGCTTTACCCTATTGTAATGATTTTTTTACAGAACCTTAATTTTCATGAATTATATATTCGTGTAAAATTTGAGCGCAATCGAATAATTATTTGTTATGAAAATAGCAATTTTACATTTTTTTTCTTTTTTTAAAATTACGATTAAGAAAAAATAAAAGAATAAAGTTATTTTTTATTTTTTTTAAATTTTTTTTTAAAAAAATCGACTAAGCAATAATTTTTTCACAAAACAACAGAAAATCTGCATAACACATGGCAGGTCAATGCACCAATTACCTCATCCAACAACGCGGCGGGACTTAAGCTTTTTCCTATTATTTATACGTAGAATTAGCTAGTTTGTCATAACATTTTCAGACTATACTAAAAAAACGCCAATAAATCCAAAATTTAAAGTCCCGAAACAAAATTCTTGTAACTTTTTGTTTAAATTTAAAATTAAATTAAATTAAGCATTAATTAAATCCCAATTAAAAGTTTCTTATTCACTTACCAAAGTCCCGTAGTGAAATCACACAAGAACAATATGACCAGAATGAACCAAAAAAATATTAGTTCCAAAATTAATTCCAATCACTTTCCTTTTAATTCAATAATTCAATTAATTAAAAAAAATGACAATAATCTCAATTAATTTTGTAAAATAAACCCAATGTAGTCGACCTTGAATCATTTTAAAGCTAGTTTAAGGCGAATAAATATAATGAAAAAATTAATTAAATTAAATTAATTAATCAGCGAATTAATTACATTTTTAGTTGAATTATCTTACTTTTTGACTTATGTATTGGCTATTTTTTACCTAAAACTTGATCGATCGTCATAAAATATACTTCTTTACTGACATATTCCCAATGAATCCGAATTGTCATGTCCCGAAACAAAATTCTTATAACTTACCGATTAATTAAGAAAATTAAAGGAAGAATTACTTATATCTCAATAATTGTTATTGTCACTCAATAAACAAATTCAAAATGCCCAACAAAGTATCAAATATAAAAAATGCAAATGTAATTTTAAAAATTAATTGTCCCAAATTAAGTTCATGCTACTTTTCTGTAAATTTAATTTCCCACAAAATTATTTTCCTGTAAAACAAGCATGCAAATGGTTCCCAGTGTGGCTGTGTTAATTTTACACAACACATGGTGATTATATCCCAAATTTAAATTTTAATTCATTTATTAATTCAATTAACGATAAAGTAGCATGAACTTCACTTTGGGACTATAAATTTTTAAAATCATACTCGCATTGGGTTTATTTTTTTATACTTCGGTTGGGATTTTGTAGTGTTAATTGAGTGACAACAACATTATTAAGATATAAGTAATTCTTCACTTGATTTCTTAATTAATCGGTAAGTTATAAAGATTTTGTTTTTGGGACATGACAATTCGGATTCATTGGGACTATGTCAGTAAAGTATTATATTTTCATGACGATCGCTCGAGTTTTAGGTAAACATAACAATACATATGTCAAAAGTGGGATAATTTAACTAAAATGTAATTAATTCGCTGATTAATTAATTTAATTAATTATTTTTTTCATTACATTTATTCGCTTTAAAACTAGCTTTAAAAAGATTCCAAGGTCGACCACATTGTGTTAATTTTTCAAAAATTTAAATTTAGATTATTGTCTTATTTTTTAATAATTGAATTAATTGAATTAATAGGAAAGTGATTGAAACAAATTTTTGGAACTAATTATTTTTTTTGGTTCATTGTGGTCATATTGTTTTGTGAAAACACTACGGGACTTTGGTAAGGTGAATAAGAAACTTTTAATTGGGATTTAATTATGCTTAATTTTAATTAAATTTAAATTAATCAAAAAGTTACAAGAATTTTGTTTCGGGGCTTTAAATTTTGGATTTATTTGCGTTATTATAGTAAAAGTCTGAAAATTTTATGACTATCTAGCGAATTCTACGTATTAAATAATTATATATACACCAAAAAGTGCTATGATTGCAATACATTGTAATAAAATATAAATATAATTAAAACTATTGTATTTACGGTAAAAATATTTAGTGACATTTTTGTAGAGCATTAAAAAACGAATAAAACAAAACCTAGTTTATCCAAATCTGATGATTACTTCTTGAGTTACAGCAATTTTAAGAATATTTTGGCGGCCATCTTGTGGACACCATGACAAGTGACTTACTTGCTACCATGCGTGTCCCCCGTGAAAATAACATTGTTAAATATGTCTTTTACCTGCTCCTAAATTTTGGTGCTGGTTTCCGGATTTGAAATGTTTTTACGCTTGTTCCACGGACTATATGGAAGGTTATGTTGACAAACAATGAAGCAAATGAAACAATTTAGACAAGTTTTATACGCTAAACAAAGGTTCGGCGTTTTGAATACACCTTTTTGCTGTCTAGAAATTATTATTTCTGATTGGCTGTAAATAAAATTTATCCTTAGCAATCGAATTGCTAAACTAATTAGCTTTGAATTAGTTATTTGAACAACGTCGGCCAACCCCAATTAATTTTTAATTGGTAAACACTTGACTATCAATTGCCAACCAATTGACAAAACTCAATTAGAGGTAATTCTGCACTTGATTTGGTAATGAAGTGAACCCAGGATCAAAAGGCTAATATGTGTGGGCTATATTTGACTGGCACAAGGCACTTAGCTCAACAATTCAAAACCGATGTTTCCATATCTGGGCACGCTATTGTGATATATTTAATATATATTTTTAAATAGTTTTAACAAACAATAGCCGTGCGTGGTGACTCTACGAGGACGTGGGTTTGAATCCAGCATAAGGCACGTATAGCCAGTGTTTTAGGTTAAATCATTATTAGTTATATTTATTGGTAAATGTTCTTTATTTTAGTACAGTCGATAATAATACATTCTTTGGGATAGCCACATTTTTGTGGTCATTTGTGTGACCTAGAGGTTGAAATGTATTTCGTCCCTTCTATCCCTAAATAAGTCTCTGTCCAGTTTCAAGAGAATGATGGAGATATAGAAATTTATGGAATTTCCCAAATCCTCAATATCCGGATAATCTCGGATATCAAAACCGTCATTCCTATCTCAAAGTCCAAGAGTTTGAAACCTGTTGCTAACTTGACTCATTTAATGTGCTCAGTAAAGTATTTTATATTCTATAGAAGTCTAAGCTAAATCGTAGATCTATACTTATGTGATGGACACATCGTTAGAAGGGCCATCAAAGTCCAACTCGCAACCTTCTCGTGGTTTGTCCCGTGATTAGGGGAGTTTTACTCCTAAAACTAATGGCGAGCTCTGGGTCGTCGTCGAGGAACTTTCCCCTTCCCTTTGACTACCTCCCCGACGGCGACGACAATGACAACACGGATGATGACAAAGACGGGACGACTGCGACGTGGGGGAACCCCTGCCCTCCCCATTCGCTTGTGGCTGGTTCTGACCAGCACAGGCCTGTCCACCCCTTGTCCCCCGCGTCTACCCTTACGTCCCTCCCCTTGGAAAGAAGTATACTTGGTGGTAACACACACTTATAGAAAATTGTTTTATCTTGGAGGCGCGAATAATTTTAGCTGTTAAAGCGTCCTAAAGCTACTAATACTAATAGGCCTACTAATACAGCGTAATAATAGATAGGTCATATTTTCAAGGCGGGATTAAGGCCAGCTAGGTCTTATCTTCCAACCAACCAAGACTTATATTAAGTACAATCTTTCTGGTAATTATTTAATCAGGATGTAGCAAACATTAAGTATTTATCATTTAACATTCCAGGTAGGTATAATTTTTCAATTTCAAAATCGGGAAAAACTCCCGTGGTGATTTTTAAATAAAAGGGAATCAATCCAAAAATTAGAACTCCTCTCAGCGGGGTTTTCCAAAAAATTTCAGGGGGCAATATAGCATTCGGTGAATCGTTGCAGTACAGTTCCTTCTATAATACCCTACAATCCAAAATTGAGAACTCCCTCAGGGTTTTTTTCCATTTCCAAAATTTCAATGGTAAAAGCATTCGATGATCTTTTTGCTACATTTTTGCACCCAACAACCCGAAATTAAAACTCATCTAAACGGGTTTTCTTTTCCAAAATTTCAGGTCATATAGCATTCTTTAAATTTTTTCAGTACATTTCCCTTCTATAAGCCCCAACAACCCGAAAATTTTAAAGTTAGGTATCGTTTTGGGAAGTTTTAAAGTGTGCCCGGGAAAATTGGAGCCCCGGTTTTTTTCCGGATAGATGGATTTTTTTTAATTCTGGATTATTTTCATATCCCGTAATTATTAAAAGGCTACGTTTAAATACAGTTTTTCACATTATTTATTCTTAATCATACCTAAAATTTAAACTTATCTAAGTGCAAAAAGATAATTTTTCCCTTTTTTTTCTTTTTCAACTGACCAAAAAACTCTAGTTAAACTAAAACAAACCAAGATCTAGCATCTTTTGCAGGACTCTCAAAAAATTTTTGCTCTTATTGCATTGGGCAAACTACCCCTAGCATTTGAGTGCCTGTGGGGATTCAGGAATCTGTAGGGAAAGCCCTTACAGATCAAAAGATCTGGCATTTTTTTCAGGAGGCCCTCAAACATATTGACTTATTTTGCTATGGACAAAGAAACCCAAAGAGCTTAAGTCCCGGTAGATTTTCCCGGGTATAAACATGATTCTTCAAAATCGGTCTCGTGTTCACATTCGTCCTAGTCGTTGAGTTTTGCTACAGCCCTTGATCACACTCTAAACCCCTTTTATGGTGACAAAGAAAACTGAACTATCCCTACTTTGTGACACGATGTACGTTGGGTTGGGTTTTATTTTGCAGAATAGCTGCCCACACATCATTAAAGCTCCAACCTCACATTAAAAAGAGTAGTGAAGTCAGTTTTTTTCAACGCTCGTTGTGAAACTTGAAATCCAGGTCTCCGTGTTGGTTATTCGTAAGATTTTGAGACGCCCCCAGACTTACTACTGGCGATCGAAGGTGGCACTCGGGAGATATGTGTATACCGCTATGGGCAAATCCTCAAGGGGAACAATTATAATGCGGTTACACCTTCTAATTCCAGGACCTCCACTCGTATGTGCAAAAAACGTAAGGTACCCCTCACTGTTCCCAAGGGTTTTCAACTGGGCATTGGTGGATGGGCACTTATCTATGACCTTCAGCTCTTCAGTTGATAACAAAATCCCCCAAAAGTGACGAATGGACTGTGCCTGGGAAGTTACTCATATGTACAAAATGCATTATTCGTAAATGCGAGAACTGAGGTCAAATTTTATAAAAAAACATTTTGCCTTAAAACAAGCTTTTGGTTAGGTTTTTAGTACGTTTTTCTCAAGGGGATATCCCCCCACTTAATGGGTTTTTCACTAATATACTCCCTTTTCGAATCGTGACGCCAAATATGAAGGTGTGGTTAAGAACTGCAGAATCTTGGGGGTGTTCGATTTCCAGGAACTTGGGGAAACCTTAGAGCTGGCGTCCCCGTGAAGCCTCCCCTGTGGCACACCCTGGACACAACATTGCATAGCTCACCAGACTCAGAAAGGAGAAAAATCAGCAGGGCCCTTCGGCAGAGACTGGGTGTTGGCGGGTGGAACCATGGCTTCTAGTTTTTAAAAACCGTTGAACGCAAAGTTCCCCCACACACACAAAGAACGTGCTAAAAAGAAATATCCAAAATTGACAGAACGTTATTTTTAAATCATCAAAACTATAAATGGTTTTGTTTGTTTTGTTTATTTCCAGCCTCTTGAACTTGGCTTTAACAAGGGGAAAAAGGGCCCACTTGTTACTGAAGCATCTAAAGGATCTAGTGACCTGACTTTGGCCAAAGGGAAAAATAAGGTAAATTTCCCGATTTGGGAAAAGTTAATGGCACGCCTCCTAATGCTCTCGTGGCTCCCCTTTGACCATGACAACTTAGGAGGCAGTGCTTTTTAGTGTTTTTAAATTTACGTAAAAAGTAAATTTGCATTTTTGTCTACCCACTCAGTCAATTTAACTGATTTTTAGTGGGAACATTAAATTTTTTCCAAACAAACCAAACATCGACGAGCAAATAATGACCAACTAAGACCGGCATAATTTTTATAAGTGTAAAACCGATCAATCAAGCTGGGCAGACCCCCCGTGGCAGTGCCAGAACACAAGGCTCATTCAAAAACCTAAATTTACTATTTTAGAAAGGGTTTGGAGTTGGATTTGGAAATGAGTAAATTTGATTTTTTGATGTTTTATCTATTTAAACTCCCTGGTTTATGTTGATTTGACATGGGTTTAAGATTTATTATTTAGATGTGAAATGAGGAAATTTAAAAAAAAAAGGGGTAAAATTTGTCTTGATAAGTTTGAACATTTAAA
>JAMZAV010010307.1:0-117379 GCA_024449915.1 Sweltsa coloradensis
TAACTTTTAAAACATCACAATATGACAGTATCACATGAACTCGGATAGGTGTAATGCATTGGCTGAAAGTGGTATTACTACATGTGTAGCGAGATTCATCGTGACAATACTATAATGTTACAAATATGAGTGTTTTGCCAAACACATTTTTGCAAGATGGGCCATCAAATTCCAACTCGCAACCTTCTCGTGGTTTGGCCCGTGATTAGGGGAGTTTTTCTCCCTGAAACTAATGGCGAGCTCTGGGTCGTCGTCGAGGAACTTTCCCCTTCCCTTTGACTACCTCCCCGACGGCGACGACAATGACAACACGGACGGATGATGACAGACGGAGACGACCACGACGTGGGGGAACCCCTGCTCTCCCCATACGCTTGTGGCTGGTTATGACCAGCACGTCGGGGAACTTTCCCCTTCCCTTTGACTACCTCCCCGACGGCGACGACAATGACAACACGGACGGTTGATGACACAGACGGAGACTACCACGACGAGGGGGAACCTCTGCCCTCCCCATACGCTTGTGGCTGGTTCTGACCAGCACAGGCCTGTCCACCCCTTGTCCCCCCGCGTCCTCCCTTACGTCCCTCCCTTCGTCTCGATTAGCCAAAGTTGCATAAATATGAGACGTTAAGCAATGTCCAACAACTAACTAACTTGCAAATATTGAAGCAACCATTGTTCTTTGTGCTTTAACCCAATCTAAAGGGCCATTAGATTCTGACATATCACAAACAAATCCCAAGGTAATCGTACAGTTGTAGCGAGAATATCAGCAGTAGCAACGGTCACATTTTTTTTTTTAGCTTTTCTTGTTTCAAAAAAGTTTCATGTCACTATCACTACAATATACTAACATGTATTCGTGTGAGTGAACTAACTGTCTCTCTTGGTCTTACCCTCGTCACATTTCTTTGCTCACAGCAGACTATGATTATGAGAAACCCCCACAACTATTCTGTTAGATATTTATACTATTTTTTAAAACTCTTCCAGCCACTGACTGCAGGCCCAAGTATCATCTATCACACAAAGCAGCATCTTAAAACAATGTGGTTTGGCAATGTGGCACAAATATTTTTAAAGATGGTCGTCAGACTGACAGATGAGCATATTAGCCATTAGCACCAAATGATTACTAAATTCCCTGATGCAAAAACTTCTTATTGTTTCTGTTTGTGCATTCCCATGCTGCACTAAAAAAAAACAATTTTGTTTGTAAAATTGATTCACAGGTCATGGAGCGGTTATGGGCTACCACATCAGGAAGGTCCTGGATTTTGCAACTTGTTGCAAAATTTGCCGAAAGTGTAGCAGCAACATTCCGCAAGATAAACACGATTGTCGGTGTGACTTCGCTGGAAGCGCCAAAGCTATGGAGCCCGATATTGAGGTACAATTAGTGGCGCACAGCGCCATCCTCAAAGAAGCCGACGTCAATGTCTCAGTGCTTTAGAGGATGATGATTCTTTGACAATGGCTGCATTGAGACGTGATGGTGCGGCAAATACAATTAAAAAGTGGTCCCACGTTACCCATTGCAAAAATAATGTAGGGAACGCCCTTTACAACCTGCAACCAAAGTTACGGATTCTTTCATCTAACGATATTAAGTATTTGCAGCGTTGTTTTATGTATGCCATCTGCCAAAACAGAAACAATCCTATTGCCGTACAAAATTCTATCCTAAATGTAACTGACCATGTGTTTTGGGAAACATGACGGCTGTGGCGATTGGTGCAAGTTCCGACTGAAGCCATATCCTGAATCGCGTTACCCATCGTTGCCACTGGGTAAATATTTAAGTGGTATAGACTTGAAAATGCCATTCGATTGGATATTGCTTTACGTCTCATATTTATGCAACTTGGCTAATCGAGACGAAGAGAGGGACGTAAGGGATGACGCAAGGGGACAATGGGGTGGACAGGCTGTGCTGGTCAGAACCAGCCACAAGCATATGGGGAGGGCAGGGGTTCCACCACGTCGTGGTCGTCTCCGTCTGTGTCATCATCCGTACGTGTTGTCTTTGTCGTCGCCGTCGGGGTGGTAGTCAAAGGGAAGGGGTTCCCCGACGACGACCCAGAGCTCGCCATTAGTTTCAGGGAGTGCAACCTCCCCTATTGACGGGCCAAACCGCGAGAAGGTGTCGAGTTGGAATTTGAACTATATTTGTTTGACACTCTGGCCACTCGGACATACTTGCCCCGTGTGCATCAACACAGTCAAATGAGGCACTAAATACAGCCATTTCTGCCCAAAAAACAAAGGCTACTGCTGTGCTATTCTTGATTTGGCGCAATTTATTGTTTTCTATATTGTTCCAGGAATATTGCCATTGCTCTTTAAGCTTTGTTTTACTAAATAATTTTATGTCTGAAGGTACGATTAGCTGAGCCTACGATGTCCTTTCCGCATGCTGATTTTGCACATTTGTCTGCTACTTTGTTGCCCAAGATCCCGGAATGACCAGGGACCCAACAAAAAACTACAGACTTTTGTTTAGAGGAAAGCTTTGTAAGTATAATCTTGAATCTTGTGAATTATGGGATGACTTGTTTATAGTTCTGACATTGCTCCAGGGAACTCAAAGAGTCTGTGCAGATAAGAAACTTTGATTCATTACTCCTTCGCACATATAGTAGGCTTTGTAATAGTTTTGTTGTTAATGTTGTTGTAAATGTTGTTTGTTAAT
Source organism: Sweltsa coloradensis (assembly GCA_024449915.1). Classification (NCBI taxonomy): domain Eukaryota; kingdom Metazoa; phylum Arthropoda; class Insecta; order Plecoptera; family Chloroperlidae; genus Sweltsa; species Sweltsa coloradensis. The sequence goes on from JAMZAV010010307.1 coordinate 2,696, forward strand.
AATGTTTAATGTTAATTGTTGAATTGTCATTGCTCCAAAGCTTACAAATGAGATGGTTTCATATCTGAAATTCCAAATTGATCTTCATCTATCACTTTTTAATCATTGTTTTTTCAAATGAAAACTTTAAGATGAAACATCACTATATTCAACATTATTCAGAAGCAATTCTCAACTATGGCCCACTCGTACATTGTTGGTGCATGCGCTTTGAAGCAAAACACCAATACTTCAAGAGTATCATTAGACGTTCACAAAACTTTAAAAACCCTACAAAAGTATCATTTGTCCTGTAATTATTTTTTTCAATCAAGACTTGTACGTCCCTAATTCATCACCAATTCATCGCTCTATGTTAGATGAAAGTATTTGTTTTAGCTTAGACCAAGTTAGCGGTAGTACTAGTAAACAGAATTACATACACTGTAAATCAGTTACTAAAAATGGGATTAAGTTTATATTAAATCAGGCCCTTGTGTTGAGAGCTGGGAAGATGTGGAAGAGATGCGAATGTGGGAGGATAGAAAGAAGTGGAAAAGTTTTGTTGCTAAACCCAAGCTGACCCTGCCCGAAGCAGGAAACGGCGATGGATAATGATGATGATGATGATGATGATGAATAACTTATTTACTTTAAACAAATAAACCATAACCTAACTCCTTCAGGAGAAAGAAAATCCATAATACGCCCACTTGACTATTGAATGTGCATATACTGCTTTCCGGAGGTACCGGCTGGCCAGTAGCCTGTATTTTGATGGGAGTGTGGTGGATACTAAGTGTGTGCGCATCGTCCGGCTTTGCGTCAAATGCTGCGCATATATTGTTGTGTAAAATGCCTCTAGTAGCCAGTGGCATTGTATCGACCCGAGAGACAAGATGATACGCAGACAATGCTGCGGCATGGCCTAGATTATGGTAGAGCCCACATATCAACTTTTCGAAGGCCGCTTTTTTTAAAAGCCCTATTGTTACAAGTCGCGCAGCGCGGCTTGAAAGCCGCTACGCGAGGGAAGGAAAACCTCTTTACTTGGAAACCTCGTAGTTGGAAAACCCGTTGACGCGACAAAATCGCATCGGTCCGCGTACGCCGCGATACGATAGTTTTCGGGTGACGTTTGTCGTTTTTCCCGAAGACCTGTGACAAATTTTGTTTTCCGGGAAAATTTCATACGCCGCCGGAGCTGCCGCGCCTCTAAGTACGTGCAAATGATTTTGAAATTGATAATTTTTACGCCCTTTGGTAAAATGTGGGAGAAATGTTTTCTGGGACAATTCCGAGACAAATATTTTTACGGTAAGCTAAATCTTCGCCTCGTCCGCGCAGATCCGCAAGCCCAGTTTGGGACAGACCAGACTACTGCACATTTTTCATTAATCTGGAAAAAAGTTTTTCCGTGACACTTTTCCGGGTTATCAAATATCCCCTCGTCCGTCCGGTACCGTAGAGCTCGAGAGTACCTGATCGTACGTATTGGGAAGATATAAAAAAAAGAAAACGTTTATCCACAAAATGAAACTACTATTTTGAGACATTCAAAAAAAATTTTTGGCACTTTTGAAATGAAGTGTTTCGGGAATGCGGCCCCCTGACGTAACCGAAGAAACTTAAATTAAATTTTGAAATGCCCCAAAAAGGGTAAACGGAATCCCCTGACACTGTTTTGACTTTAAAAATTACCCCTCTAATAAACCACTGCTTCGCTGACCAAACATTTCATAGACCCGAGATAACCCTCTGACGAAAATTGCCCAAGCTATAAAGAATCAATGTTTATTGGTTTTCCAAAAACTAAACTAAATTAGTGTTGGGCCTAACCTCTGATGCAGCCCACTGGCGCCATTGAATCGCTCAAAAATTAAATTGCTGAAGATATCAATAAAAGGGTCTTAATTTTATTTCCAAACCCCCCCCCCACACACACCAAAAAACAGTGTCAGAGCATCTAGTCAAACACAAAACAGTCCAACGAAATTCGGATTCGTACTGGAAAAAGTTAATAAATTTCACTGAATAAGTTTTATTCTTTAAAAAACTCGACTTCCCCCCCCCCCATCACTCCTCGCCACTTTGTCCTCTCGATTCCCTCGTCGTGTTCGTTTGACTTGACTTGCCCCCCCCCCCCAAAGCCCGCCACCCCCTGCCCAACCGTAAAGGAAGTCGTAGTATAAAACATTTATTTATATTAGTGGAAGTATTAAATTGTCGTCTCGATACTTTGGTTGCACCTAGGCGGGCAAAACCCCACTATGGTGGAAGTCTATGCTGTCTCCGATTGCACTAAGGCTGTCTAAACGCTTCTATGTCATGATGTTATCGATGTGCATGTGCATATGCTGGAGTTTTATATGGACAGTCGTTACTGGATTTAAAAAATATTTTCCCCAATCAACCCCCCAACTTCAACCAGACTCAATGCCTGACTTATTACATCACTTCATAGCTAAAAATAGATTTCTTAAAATGTAGGCCCAAGTGATTGTATCTACTGTAGGGAGCCTCTTCAAGCTTACGAACGCACTTTATTAATATGTTGTGATCAGTAAAAATTAGCGTAAAAAATTCACTGACGAGAGTATTCAAAATTTTAATGTGCTTTTTTTGCGCCAGGATCTGGAAACGAATGGTTGAGATGTTGTTGGGCGTAATCCCAAACCTTAGACGTATTTTATAAGTCAACAAAGGAAATCGAATGGGTTGAAGGCATATCCGTAAAATGACGTTTTTCATTTGCATGCATACGAAAAATAACGTTTTTCTATCGACCTTGGTTTTACAAACCACGTTTGAGTGCCGTTTGGCGCTCAGGACATTCGAAATAGGAGTTGAAGTAATTTTGTTTAGAAAATTTGATCTTGTTTGAAATTAATGAGAGGAACATGGTAGGGACATAAAAGTCGAAATAGGGCCCGTTTTAGTGCATTCAAAAAAGGCATGTAGTAAAAGAATGTTGATTTTTCTATGAAAAACCCGGACACGCATTCAATCTTGTCTCCCCCCCCTGTCTACCCTTCAAACGTAGCCAAATACGTGATGTTTGGTATGACAATTTCCGTAAAGATTTGGATACAGTGGTTTTTACAATTCTTGAAATTTACAAAAAATATTTTCCGTGCTTTTTGTGACCTTGAAAGCAAAATTTTAACCATCAAAAAGTGTCCCGGACCGAACTCGAAGGGTTCCACCTAACCCGGGTTCGAACACAGGTTCTTTAACCAATTTTATTTACATTCCTTTATTCTTCCGCTAAAATTAACGAGCCTTTGTCGTTCCAAATCGAACGAGAAAAACCAAAATTTTAAAAATTTTAAAGTTTTCACTGCAAAATGTTAAAAATTTCCAACTTTGCAATTTTTTCCCTCGCAATCGGAAAGAAATATCGGGGCAATTTTGGTTTTAAACCCGTTTGCTATTTCATTGGCTTTTGGAATTGTCAAAACCCCGGGCTCTACCGCGCATCTCAAAATTTCAAAAAAATGGATAATGGAAATCCAAACAATGTCCGAAAAAAAAAAAACGGGACACATTTTTGCCGTCTGGACCCCCCGCGTTAACTCCGCACGGGCACTTTTACACACGCCGTAAGTGAATTTGAAAATTCAGGATTTTTAAACATTTTTTATTTAAACAGCAAATTTAAAATTTTTTCTAAATTACGCGCATTTCAAAATGTTCATCATTGCCCCGGCCAAAGTAAAGGAACTGTCCCCAAAACCCCCTTGACGGTGCCTGTACCCTGAAAGATTTCGAACGCTTTGGTGTCGTCGGTGTTCGGATGCAAAACCTACTTTGGGCGCGGCAACCTGAGAAAACAAAATATGATTTTTTTAAGCCAAACGGACACGCAAAGACTATTTTGGGCGGGCCATAACGTGTATACAAATGCTACAAAAAGGGTATGTTTGGTATCACGATTATCGCAAAGGTCCAATCTAGGTCGGATAACCATCCGTTAATTTTAGAAAAATGTGTACCATACTTTTTACGATTTTAAAGGAAAAAACAAACAGTAAAAAAGTGTCCAGAATCGTATTCGAAGGCAGCTACTGATCCGGGGTTCGAACCAAGGGTCTCAAAACTAATTTTATTAAAATACCTTCATCTTCCTCTACATTAATGTGCCTCGGTTAGCGGAAATCAAACCAAGGGAAGGCGATTTTTTTATTTTTTTAAATTGCACTGTAAAATTTTCAAAATTGTCCAGCTTTGGGATTTTTTTTCGCGCATTCTGAAGAAGAAAGTGGGGACAATTTTTTTAAAAACTTGTTACCCAATTCATTGGCTTTTGTAAATTTGGGAAACTTTGGGCTCTACCGTAAAACCAAAAATTTCCAAAAATTTGGAAACGGAAAATCCAAACAATGTCCCATAAAAAGAGAAAAGATTTTTTTTTTTCAAAAATGTGCTCCATAGACCGCCGGTTTATTCTATTGTGTACACGTTGAAACAACAAACGACTTTTTGGAAGCTCCAAGTTATATATCCGTTTTTTCTAAAATTTTCTTGCTTCAAAATTTGAATGTTTTTCGTCGTCCCGGACAAAGTATGAAAGTTGGTCCGGAACCCTTCACGGTACTCGTACCGGTAGTTATTTCGAACACGTCGGTACCGTCGACGTTTGGGGGCAAAGCGTACTTTGGGCGCGCAACCGCGAGTACAAAAAATGCCAAAAAACGGTGTTTTTCGCGATTTTTTGACTTTTTGACCCGGAAGCAATTTTTTTTCGGGTCCGGGTATATTTTTTTTCGGAAAATTCGATCCTTTCTCGAGGAGGAGCGTCCAAAATGTACGCGTTTATCCCGCTCCTCGGCGGCGAAAACGTCTCGCGTGGCAAAACTCGGTTTCCGCCGCCAGTCCTAGAGTTAACGTAGTATAGTTATATAGATTCACGTAAAATTTATGAATTTTCTTTCACGCATGGAGATAGCCTCAGTCGGTTTTTGAGGGGATCAAATTTGGAAAAAATGCGCTTTTGCGTGTAAATCCCAAACAAAATGATTTCACTGTACACATGATTGGCAATTGCTCTAAGCCTAAGTGTACATCTGTTATTATTTTAATTATTGTTTGTAAGAAAAGAACAGCATCATCTTTATCACTGAAACCCTGGTGTTTGTTTTATGTCGCTAGTGATTTGATCACCAAAATTCTTGATTGACGTCCTGCCCATCTGGTCCCCAAAATCACCATTAGGCCACTTTATAGCATTCGTGTGCACCCCCAAGCCCCCCATGTTTCTATTGTTTACCTTGTATCTTTTTGGAATATCAAAGAGTTATAATTTATAGAACCTAGTTTACTGATGTGTGTTTTGTAATTGGAAGTTTCTTTTAATAACGATGAATTTATACAATTTAAAAATTTCAGTTAAAACAAACTGGGGCACTGTTACACTAAGCACTAAAAAGCTCTTCAAAGTCGAATGGGGAATGACCTTCACCTAGGCGTTTTTAGTGTGAAAAATATTGTAGAATTTCAGTTTATTGTTAATCGTTATTAATTAATTGTTATTCATTTGCTATTGGTTTCATTAGAGTGCATAGGTTTTCAAACAAACTACGTGTATATATGCTTATTGTAGAGAGTTGTGCAGTAAAGAGCAGGCCCAAATATGTCTGGTATAAAAGCCAGTGGTCAGTGTAGTGGTATGTAGGCCTATAAACACGAAACCCATCTTAGCTTAGCCAGTAGGCGGGCCTACCACATACACAGATTTCTACACCCATTATTGAAAGTAAGGTGTGTTTGGAAGTGTGATGGGTTTTAGTTGAATTCCTAGAAGAGCAATATTTTAAAAGGGCTACTAAATTTAACGGCAGCTTAACTAACAACTTCAACAAGAATGTTGCAAGCAGCCTTGCATGTGTTGGTAGTGGCCTACTCCACATTTTTTCTTTTTCATTGTCACTTGCTGATTGCCCCCAACCAAGGTGTAATTTACGTAGCAGAAAATTACTTCTGTCTGGGTACATGCACTTCCTTACCTTACTGCTGAGATCTGTATCTTCCCAGGAATACCAATTTGATATTGGGATTGTTCATGAACAAATCCTGCTTTCAAAACTTGGCAGTTTTGTAATAATATTTTACACTAATTTTACACAAAACCTCAATTCGAGCTTACAAAACAGCATGCAAAATGACCCAGTTTTTATTCAGGCATTCACATTCTTATTGAGTTGATTGGCCATTGAATTGTGTGAAATCATTTTTGAGCTAAGAAACATTGAAACAAATTATTTGAAATAGAGGAGAACTAACAAAATAAAAACTTAGCCTACAGCCAATTTAAAGTGCTGTGCATACACCATGGTCATAACTTTTTTATTCTTATACATTTGCAATGTGTTAGGAAATGTTAAATTCCTTGCAGTCTACACAACCTGTGGTTTGATTTGTTTCTCCTCCTGGTCAATTCATTAGTTTCATTGGTAGAACTTAGAAGAATATTACTTAGGGGGTAATAATAACATCTGTGTAAATTACATGTCAATAACTTGTTTCAAATAAATAGTCTTACGTTTCTTATAACCTATTTTAAAATATTGTAAAAAGTCATCATTTTGTATTATTACAATAATTAATTTAAATCTAGTGCATTAGGGCCTACATGTTGCAATTAAGTAAATTACAAATAATTGCTTTTTATCTCTTACATGCTACTAGTGGGTAAATTTGCTAATTAATACTTTGTACTAATATAAGATATGAAAAGTTCTATTGCAAATGATTCCAGTGTATCTATTACAAGATAAGTATTATTACAAATATTTGATTTGTATCTCTTACAAGCGACTTGTTGCTATAATTACTAATAAATACTTTGTACCTATTACAAGATATGATTAAAGTTATATACAAATGATTGTTTTGTATCTTTTACAAGATAATATCAAGTAAGTTCACAAACAATTACTTTGTATCTATTCCATGTTAAAAGTTTGTATTACTACCAATGATTTCTTTGTACAAATAACATGAAAATTAAAAGTACTGTTGCTAATAAATACTTAGGGTTTTCAACTGATATTTGTTTAGTGAATATTACTTAAAAATACTGAGTATGCTGTACTTATATTTTTTAGGCATTGTAGTTTTCCTAAATTTTTTTTAGTAATCTTACAGATATTTTTTTATCAGTGCATGGGCTGTTTCTGTCGGTGTAGGCCTACCAAATTTAAACGTAGTAGTAGTAGCTCCTAGAACATTAACATTATTAGTATTAGGCTAAGTCCTACAGTGCACTTCGTTTTTAAAATTTACCGGAAAATCACAATCATGGCCAACAAAAAAGACCATATACAAAAACAATTCTACAAGGGGCCCATCGAAGCAGTCAAGAGTGGCAAAATGTCACAGAATAAAGCCTCGAAGACATTCCCCATACCACTAACCTCTTTTACAGTGCGATACACGGAGTGTAATAAAAAAAAACAAAAACAGGAAAGGTCCAGGGACATTCCTGTCGACTGCAGAAGAGGGGCTCCTGCTCAAATGGATTGAAGATATGGGCAGAAAAGGATTTCCAGTCATTAAGTCTAATGTTCTAGACACAGTACAAAGTATATTTTCGAGATGAAAGAGGGCCCACACTTTTTAAAGATGGCCGGCCGGGGCAATCGTGGTGGACTAATTTTATGAAACGTCACCCGAGAATAAGCCTAAAAAAGGCCGAAACTGTTAGCCGAGCCCGAGCTGCCCGTTACAGAAGAGGGGAAGACGAATACGGAAATGGTTTTGCGAGGTTGAAACGTACATGGCAAAATAGGCCATCAAAGGTGTTGAAGAGCCCTGTCAAGTCTTTAATTTGGATGAATCTGGTTATTTTTTTCATAAAACCAAGGGAATGTATTTGGGTGTACGAGGAGGGGTTCTTGACTGTAGTAGCCACTTCGAGGGAAAAAGAAGGCTTAGCCGTACTTGGTCCCTTTGGTGCCGATGGTCCGTTGCTCCGACGATGGTTTTTTTACCCTTACAAGCGTGTAAAAGGAGGTAGTGCGAAATTTTCCCCACAAGGTGGCTGAGGCTGATACTGATTCAGGTTGCATGGATTAAATATTATAAAATTTCCTTTGAAATTAGGTTTAAATTTTTAAAATCATTCCTCTCGTCCATGTGTTGAGGACATTCTACTAAAAGTGCGTAACAGTTAAAATCTCACATCACTCCCTCACAGGGGGGTGGATCTTCGCCTTTTAAAAGGTATCCTTGAGTGAGATGTGCGTGTGATGCGTAGACGGGTCAAAACCCAACCTCTTCGCGTCGAGAAGAGCGCCTCTAAGAGATCCAGGGTGTTACATCGTCTTTTATTTCACGAAGCTTATTATTTTGCATGATATGCCATTCTTCGCACCACTTTTCTAACGTTTAAATAATGCTTTTAGATCTGGCGTTAAGCCAACTGATAAACTAGATAAAACTTCAATGAAATTGCTGTGCCAGCTGTAAAAAACAGACAAGCCCAACCCAAAGCAGTAGCTTAATATGGCTAGCCCCATTAATAATGAGTATGGTGCGAACCTTATGACTAATGAGCTAGCAAAATATAAACAGATTTAATTTATGTGTAGTCAACCCTTGCCAAGAAAGCGAAAGGTTGACAACATATTTTTCTTTATGCCTCGAGTCATATCCATGCTTTTCTATATTTTCTTTCTTTCTTTCTTTCTTACTTATTTATTTATTTATTTTATGTATTTATTTATATATAATGTTTTACAATTAGTTTTAGCAGATAATATAAAAAAACGCATGGTGCTGTGAGAATTTCACAATTTCAAAAATTTACAAAAAACTTACTTAAGCCCAATCTCGCATCTCTTCCCTCGCATTTAAATACGTATTCCCAGAAATACATCGTTTCATACAACCCCAAATTGGTATATCATACATCACAATGAATTCAAAATTTGCATGAATATGATAGGCTTTCCCAAATACAGTTGTAATCAAAGTGTATACCTAGAAACGGAAGAAACTTGTGTATGGCGAGCTAGATAGCCCTGAGCTTGCTAGACCAATTTCTTTATACGTTCCTGTCAGTGGGTTTTCGCCACACGCCGATATGCCACCCCCCCTGCTGCTAGGCTGGATGTGTGTTAACACTATGTGTTATCTGACTCTGGAATCAATGTCACAGTACATATCAGGTACAAGGAAACCAAGAACAGTGAAGACAAAAGGGGAATAAGCATAATGGCCCAAATCATTACAGAATGCTTACCCGTAAACAAAATCTGGAAACCTACACCTCAAAAGAAGCCTGAGGAATGGACAGAGAATGTGCAGTTGATGGGAGATTCTATGATCTTCATTACGGAAAGAAAAGTGAAGAAAAAAAAGGACATTGGGATATTCTGGGACAATCAGCTTGCGGCTCTCTAATACCCACATTATTTTTTTTATTAATCATACGTTCGAGAAGCTTACACAGGCAGCTCGTGAGTGAAATTGGTCTATAGTTTACAAGTTGGTCTTTGTCTTTGCCTGGTTACATGATAGGGATAGCTATAGCTTCCCTCCAGGAGTTAGGAAATGCCTCCTCTAGCCAGATGCGGTTTAGCGTGTTGAGGATGAATTGCTGAGATTTGGGGGATAGGCGTTTGATCATCTCGTTGTGAACGTCATCAGGACCAGGAGCAGAGTTCTTCAGGCCAGTTACTGCGGTTATAAATTCCCATTGGGTAAAGGGCTGATTGTATGTTTCGTTGTTTGGAAAATTAAAATGAAATGGGTATGTTTCTTCACGGGCTTTGTTCTTTAGGAATTGTGGGGAGTAGTGCTTGGAGCTGGAGATGTTAGAGTAGTGTTTTCCAAAGGAATCGGCGATGTCTAATTGAGATGTCTTTAAAACATTGTCATCAAGAATGCCGGAAGGACTAAAAAATGTATTCCTTCCAGATATCTTTTTGATTTTGTCCCAAACTTTTGTCATGGGAGCTCGACACATAATGGACGAGACGTATTCTTCCCAGGAACGTTTCCGCAATATACGGATTATAGATCTTGCTTTGGGCCTTAGTTTTCTAAAAGACTCCAGATTGACTTGTGTTGGAAATTTATTAAAATTTTTAAGAGCAATTCGCCGTTTTTTTAATGGCTTCCTTGCACTCGGCGTTCCACCAAGGAACTGGTTAGCGTCTAGGGTGAATGGATGTTTGCGGGATTGTGGATTTGGCAGTGGAGATAATTGTGTTAGTAATATAATTTACTTCGTCTTGAATGTCATCATATTTTTTCCACTAAACACGGCTAGTTTCTCAAACGCTGACCAGTCAGCCTTCTTGATGTCCCACTTAGGTGCCCTTTGTCTTGGTTCTCCCTGGTAGTGATCTTAACCAGGATAGGGAAGTGGTCGCTTCCACTTAAATCTGGCAGGAAACCCCATCAATATCAAGTAAGAGGGAAGGAGAGCATATAGTAAGGTCTATAGCTGAGGAGGAACCGTTGGCAGTGCTAAAATGTGTTGGGTCCCTGTTGTTAAGAAGGATTAGGTTTCGAGTCATTAAAATTTCTTCGATAAACTCCCTGTGGGTTGATAGGCGTTACCCCATAAAATATGGTGACATTAAAAACTCCGAGTAAAATGAATGGACGTGGTAATTGTTGTAAAAGGTTATTGACTAGATTTTTCGGTATCACAGCTGGGGAGGCAGGTACAGATTGCATAGTGTGCTAGACTAGGAAGAGCAAAATCTGACAGCAACTGCCTGCAGAGGTGTTGCGAGCGGCAACATTCTGAGGGATTAAATATCGTGTACGATAGTAGCTCTTCTCCTTTGGCTCGATCTCCTGAGGTGTCATCATTTCTGTAAAAAGAGTAATTTCTTAGTCTAGGATTGTCTGTACATTTAAAATGGGTTTCTTGCAGACCTAAAATGGCTGGGCTGTGTTTTGAGACTTAGAGTTTTAATTGTTCAGAACGGGTGAAGTACAATCTTACGTTCCATTGAATTAAAACGTCCATTATAAAAACTTTTAAAACTTTGCTATTAAAATTGCTTTTGACTTTTTTTCTTAAAAAATTCGTCTACCTTAGAGAATGTGTAATGTGGAAGACATTAAAAGGCTTGATAAGCGAAAACAGTGGGGATGGTGAGATTGAAGAGAAAGTTTTATTTGAAGATAATAACAGTTCAACTCATAGTGATACTGAAGCCGAATGTTTTAATCATTATTTTGTTGATAGTGTTGAAGAAATTGTTAATTCCATTGAAGATAGTAATGAGTCAATCAGATATGATTTGATAGAAAATCTAACTAAAGACAATGAATTTAGTGAATTTAAACCAATTACGATAAAACAGTTGCGAAATATCATAATGAAACTTAAAAACAAAAAAGGAACCGATGAAGGCATTTCTGCACAAATTCTTAAGAAAACTTTTAGAGCAAGTGGGTATCAGTTGCTTAATACTATCAATATGTCACTAGAAGAAGGAGTTGTACCAGAAGAGTGGAAAATCACCACAATTGTACCCATACCAAAGGTATTAGGAACAAAATTAGCAATGAATTTAGACCATAAATATGTTACCAATGTATGAAAAAGTTCTAGAAACAGCAGTTCACATTCAAATCAAAGATTATTTTGAAAATAATAGACTATTATTTGGAAATCAGTCTGGTTTTAGAGATCAGCATTCATGTGAAACTGCAATTCAACTTTTATTATCAAAATGGAAGAAATCTCTTGATCAAAATCACATTATTGCTGCAGTATTTGTAGATTTTAAAAGAGCATTTGAAACTATTGACAGGGGTATACTTTTGACTAAATTGAAAGCTTATGGTTTAGCAGGTAACGTGATGGCATGGTTTAGTAGCTATTTAATAAATAGAAGACAAAAAAACTAAATTTAGAAACTACGTATCGGAAGAACTGGTCAATGATTTTGGAGTACCACAAGGCTCTGTGTTAGGTCCTTTACTGTTTATCATATACATAAATGATTTGTATTTAAACATGGATTATGTATTTCTAAATGTTTTTGCAGATGACACATTAGTATCATATTCAGGTCTGGATTATAAGAAGTGTGTTATATTATTAATATTCAATTAATGCGAATGATGGAGTGGATCAACTCAATAAATTAAAACTTAATTTAACAAAGACTAAATGTATGATACTGACATCATCAGGTAGTGTATTTAACAAAGTAATGAAGGATAATGATAATGAGGAAGTGTTTTTGCATATTAATGGTGAAAAACTAGAAATTGTCAGTGAATTTAAATATCTTGGGGTTCTTATTGATATGCACTTAAAACTAACTAGTCATGTAAATTATATAGCTAAAAAAATAAGAAAAAAATTGGATTTCTGTCAAGGGTTGGTTCTTTTGTCTCCCCTTGGTTAGAACACTTATTTACAAGACAAACATAGCTCCTCATACAGAATTTTGTTGCACACTCCTGTGGGGTAGAAATGAGAGAGATTTGATATATTACAAAAATTACAAAATAGAGGGATGAGAGTGATTTTGAGATGGAATCAATATAGCAGAATATCAGATATGCTGAATGTATTAAATTTCTTAACTGTCAGACAGAGAATTGCCTTAAACGTACTCTTATTCATATTTAAAATGATTAAAGGAAAATAATGCCCACTTATCTAAATTGCATGAGTAGAATACTCCTCTAGCAACCACAACCATAAATACAAGATGAAATTACTAACATTATTGTGGGACAAGAGTAAACAAAATCACACGTCAAAAACATGTTTTTTATTCTGGGTACGACTATATAATAAATTAGATTTATGATTAAACAGGAACAACGTTTAGCAGTTTTTAAATGGAATGTATTAAATTCGTTAAAACTCTATTTATCTATGAGGACAAAAAATTGTAATATGCTTGTATATCTTTTGTAACTGTATTGAATATATCTTGTATGTATTTTGACAATTTGTTTTCATTAGTTATGCCTAAGTTAAAAAAAAAAAAATGAAATTGTATTGAATTGGTACTATTATCTATTGAAATTTGCATGTAAAATAGCTTATAAGCTAAATAAAATACTGCATTGAATTGAATTGAAATTGAATTGAGTGCAGTAACGACTTCAAGTCACCGCCAACATGTCTACATCACCTCTGTACATTAACTCTGTGGGTAACATATGCATTAGAACTGAGGACTGATTAGTTTGGTTTCAGCCTCAGCCCGGCACTTTGTGAAGAATTACACACATTTCCACAGCCATTTAAACAACAACAATCGAGTAATTTCATGACCAGTAGGGATAAAGTCGAAAAACAGTTACCCTTTCTGATTTGTATTTGATAAGGGTTAGATAATGGTCGTATGTCACGCCGTCTACTGGAAGCCTACCACAGCTTATGTTTTACAAAGCCACCTCACACCATCACCTCATCTCAAAAGCATGCAGTTATCAACTCTCTAGTGTCACGTGCCAACACGCCTGTCCAATGGACAAAGTTACACGAAAAAAGAAGAATTAACCAAACATTACAGGACAATGTTAAGCTTATCTTGCCCAATGCTGTAGAGCATTCCATAGAACACCCGAGAAGATGTCGACCACATCCCTGGTCAAACTGGCAACGACTCCACGTTGCGCATGGTGTTGTATGTGAAGATTACAAACAGATCCTATTATCCCGTTATCTACACATGTTTCAAATCAAAACTGTGTTTTACTTGATTGATTGATTGGATGTTGCTTTACGTCCTTATATTTATGCAACTTGGCTAATCACGACCGAAGGTAGGGACATAAGGGGTGACGTGGGGGAAAAGGGGTGGACAGGCCTGTGCTGGTCAGAACCAGCCACAAGCATATGGGGAGGGCAGGGGTTCCCCCACGTCGTGGTCGTCTCCGTCTGTGTCATCATCCGTCCGTGTTGTCATTGTTATATATATATAATATATGTATATATTGGATATTGCTTAACGTCTCATATTTATGCAACTTGGCTAATCGATACGAAGGGAGGGACGTAAGGGATGACGCGGGGGGACAAGGGGTGGACAGGCCTGTGCTGGTCAGAACCATCCACAAGCATATGGGGAGGGCCAGGGGTTCCCCCACGTCGTGGTCGTCTCGCGTCTGTGTCATCAATCCTGCCTCCTGTTTTGTCCTTTGTCGTCGCCGTCGGGAGGTAGTCAAAGGGAAGGGAATGTTCCCCGACACGACCCAGAGGGCTCGCCACTTATTTTTTCAGGAGTAAAACTCCCATATTCACGGCCAAACCGCGATAAGTGTCCGAGTTGGATTTGAAGTTGTCCGCCGTCGGGGAGTAGTCAAAGAGAAGGGGAAGTTCCCCTGACGAAACCACACAGAGAAAGTCGCCAGTATGTTATGTCTGTCTTGCGAGGGTTGCTCGCATCGGATCAATGCACAACCTGTGCAGTCTTGCTATTCAGAGACCGAAACGATAGGTTACTGGCGATACCTGATCCAGTCGTTTCATCTGGCAATCTGGACTGAATCTCATGTCGCTCAAAATGAATTCTGCAACGTCTTGGCGCCGGTAGCAGAGGCACTCGTAATTGCACCTCAAGAACCTGCTCATTTTACGAGATCTGCTGGTCGCATGGAATCGCTTTTAATGGGTTGGAAAATAGATTCAGGGATGTCCCACAACTTTCAAGAGCTTGCGTCTAATCGACCCTCGTCCGAAAAGTTGTAAGGCAATTCTCTGATTCCAGAAATATTCCTTCCTCGATTTAAACAATTGCTGGCGTCCAACGTAAACCGTATGTCTTCCTCCTTGTGAGGACTGTAGCCCAAAAGCCACTTATGCCTAAACTTAAAATAGAATACATAGATAGTGAACCTTTTGCTGTTAGACAGAAGTAGGGTCACAAATAACAAGTTTACGCATATGCCACTGAATGATTTAGTAACTTGACAGTAACAAATGAACAAGTTGCATTATCATGGCAGGTGACCGAATTTTGTATCGGCCTAATTATTTCCTTCATTGAAACCTCATTAACAGTGTGTAACAGTTTAATTACATTGTTGGCCCAACAAATAAAGATTTGAACACGTTGCAGATTATTTGTGAACATTAATTATTATTTATTATTATTTGGTAGAAAGTGATTGATTGATTAGATATTGCTTAACGTCTCATATTTATGCACTTTCCTTTGCTATCATCAGTGAGTGTGTAACAGACGGAATTTAAATACTGTAGATGAATACGTTCACGTCTGTTTCAAATGGGTTTCAGGGACTTTAGACGAAAACATAGAAAAAAACTTGATAACTGTGCATCTGTGCTGCGCTCACTTAATGAAGAACATGGCGGACAGTATTGGCTAGTTAGCGCACGGTAACAAGAAGTTTGAACTCTTTGTAGTCTGAGTTACTGGCAACCAGTTTTTGACATTACTTCAGATGCAAATAATCAAAGAGCATTTTTTTATAACATCTGGCAGTTGTTTAACAGTTCCAGAATGAAACAACTGCGTACCAGATCAAAAACTTCTCGTTTGCACAGGCAGTATCAACAAGAATCATCTTAACAATAGCGGGACCACTGAAGATAACAGTGAAACAACTGTAGTTATTGATGAGACTTTCCAGGTAGGGTGTTATTCATATGAAGGAGCCCACCCTTACAAGATTCAAAGTTATTGCAGACATGACCATGATTCCGCAGATGGAGGATAGTCACAGTAACACGGAAGGAACTTGCTTTACTGATATTCCGACGTTGTCATACACATCCTGAAACTTTGGACATTTCTTCCGCAATGGTCACGCATACTTTTAAAAGAACACAACCTCTATAACATCACCTTGTCAAGAATGAGCACTGCTTTGTGGAATGTCATTTCAACCTGGTGAAGAACCCTAACAAACAATTGTTAACATGCAACTAACCCGTTCTTAGGGAAAACCCGACATCCTCTTTTCTTTTTCTAACGGCGATAAAGAGGATACCGCACGACATCCTAAGAAGCGCCGGCACATTAACGCTTTCAAGCTCCAAAAAAATATCCAAGTAAAGCTGCACAAGGAAGTACTCACAGAAGTCATAATTCTATCAAAGTATATGTACCTAGTCCAAAAACGCGCCCTCCAAGTAGACGCAATGCGAAAAGAAGCACTCCAGAGAAGCATAATTCCTATCAAAGTATTGTACCTAGCCACAACGCGCCCGCCAAGTAGACGCATGCGAAAAGGAAGCACTCCAAGAGAAGCATAATTCTATCAAATATAGTGTAACTCGCCAAAAACGCGCCCTCAAGTAGAACGACGCATGCGCAAAGAAAGTACTCACGAGGAAGCATATTCCTCTTCAAAAGTATAGTACGCTAGACCCAAAACACGACACAACTCGCAAGTAGACGCATGCGAACAGAAAAGTAACTCCCAGAGAAGCATAATCTATCAAGTATATGTACCTACCCAAAAAAAACCGGCGCCCTCCAAGTATACCAGGCGAAAAGACAGCACTCACAGAGAAGCATATTCTAGTCAAAGTATATGTATCTACCAAAACGCGCCCTCCAAGTAGAAACGCATGCGAAAAGAAAGCCTCACCGAAGAAGCATAATTCTATCACAGTAGGGAGACTAGGCATATAAGGACCTTACGGGCGATAAGGAACCGTGCATTTAATCGACAGTAGTAATTTGTCTACAGTTGGTACATTGTTATTGAGAGCTGAAAAGAACGCGCCACCACATGACACCAAGCCACTCAAATGTAAGTATATTTGTTTCAATTTGTATTTTAAGGAATTGACTGTTTCTATGTATTTTTATTAAAAAATACCCGTTTTTTAACGCAACCATTTAGAGGCCCACCTCCAATATGACAAGTGGATTGTTTTTAACATTCGTTTTTGTTGTTGGCTTGAGTTGACATAACCTCTATTTGCCATTACCTACTAGCTACGTGTGGTGATCATTATTGCCAAACCTGCAGAAACTTTGCACCTTGGGCAAGCGGAACCGTGCAGATGAACTAATGGTTCCTTAGGCCCATTTAGACAATTGAACACATTTTTAAACATTTTTTCTTTTATTATTTTAGATGGTGGATTTAATGACCATCGTAAGTCTACCAGATGCGAAAGTTGGGACGAAGAGCCGATGGGAAGGGCAATTAATGAGATTAAATTGAAGAAGACCCCGATACACAGGCCGCAAAATGTACAACATCCCATATCCAACATTCGGAAACTCTCGTAAAAACTCGGGCAAAGTAAAGTTGTTGGTAGTTTTAAAGCTGTTTCACTGCAGACCAAGAGCAAGGAGCTGAGTGGATTATATTCACGAAAGGGACGTTCGCTTTTATGGACGCACCAGGAGCAATTTATGTGAACTTGGCATACGAATATGCTACAGAAAATAAAATTAACCACCCGTTTAAAAAAATGCTGCTGGCGAGCATTGGTACCAGCCTTCATGAAACTCACCCAGAACTGAGGCTGCGTCCTCCTGAATCCACTAGTTGTAGCCCGCGCCTGCTGGTTTTTAATCGTGTTCCAGGTTGACTTTTTTCAAAAATTTGATAGGCAGTAAGGCAAAAATCTTTTTTCTACAGAAATATATTTAACGCTGAGAAACCGTCATAAAAACTTCCGCCTCCAACCACAAAACTTATCTCACTTCGTGGTAACGCCAAGTTGGGGCTATATCCTTCGGCTGAAAGAGGGCAGTTGTAACTGCTTTATGTTGTTGTCTTCTGCTTCTGGTCGTTTCCATACCTCCAGCACTAATTTTTCCCAAGGAAAAAAAAGAACCGACAAGTACCTCGATGGAACGCCTCCATGCACTGTAGATTACGTGTCTGATTTCCTGGCTGGATGCAATGGAGATATATTTCTCGAGTGGTTAAAACATTTTTGTTGATTGCGTAAAGCTACATCCTGACCAAAAATGTCCCTTCTTATTCTCGATAACCACGGTCCCATAAGTCGTACAAGGTCCTCGACTTGCATCCCAAATATAATGTAGTCATCTTATCTGTTCCTCATCACACAACACAGCCGTCTCCACCATAGACGTCCTCGGTATACGGTCCCTTGTCAAGTATTTTTGAACGGTCTATTGACAAGTGGCAGAAACACATGCTGCCAGAATCATTAACTCTTTTTGACATTGGTCAACCCTTTGGTGAAGCCTATTTACATGCAGCGACACCTTTAAATGCAATTAAACGGTTTTCAATAAGACAGAATAACTGATTTGTGACATTGATGTGTTTACTGACATCGACTTTGGCGGGCCATCAAGAGACTACAAACCGCCCATTGGAATGCTGATAATGGAGACGAAACGGGATGAATTTGAAAGCTTCTGACGATGCTGGTTTACCTTTCAGCAACACCTTGTTCAAGTGAAACTGTACTAACTTCGATGACCCAACACGTTATCATGGTGAAACTCCACTTGAGGAGGAGACTGAAGTAGCTTGGACCAGTCGTTTGTGTCCAAAAGAATATACGCCCTATTCCCCACGTAGAGAACGAACAAAATGAATGCAAGAAAACGCAAAATGTCAACGCCTTCGAAATCCTACATCCCTCCCATCAAGCAGTCTGCTAAAGAAAGAGAGGGAAAACGAAATAAACTAGGACATTAAAAATCAAAAAGAAAATTAGCACTAAAGATAAACAAGAGAAAGTGCAAGGAAGAAGCCTACAAAGAAGAAAGGAGTTTCATGACAGTCTCACCTACCCAAAGCACCAATTGACAAATGGAACCACCGTTCGGAAAGTCCAATTGTATTATTTGTGATGGCCTTCCTAAACTCTAAAAGTAATGGAAACTTGGATTCATGCAATTTTTGCCAAAATTGGGCCACATGAACCTTGCACAGCCACAGTGGTAATGGCATTTTTTTGTCCGATTTCGTAAATCGATGTTTTTTATTCTCTACCCCAGCACTAGCCAAATCAAACAAAATAATGTTTGGTTTCCCTAGTGTATTTTAACATGTTCGTGGTTGCCCCCCATTAAAATGGCAGTTAACCATGGTTCTACTTAGCCCTGCTGACGGTATACATATTATCCCAGCTGTCTGGCATATGGACCATGCACACTTTTGTAAACCTTCACTTATAAATTTCCTTTCTTTACACTAACAGGATTCTCTAACAACTTGTTTATAAACTTAATCGACATATTAAAATAAAAAAAACTGGTATAACGTTTGATACAATGAGGTAATTATGATTTTTTATAATTAGGTGGTTCCTTATGCCCTAGTCTCCCCTATATGTATCAAACCACTTCCAAATCGTTATAGAATGATTTACTTAGATTACAATCCCTCAGGGACAGATTTCAGCAATGATTGGTCCGCTTCTTATTTGGACGCAGCCAACATGTTATGAGCATAAATTAGGGACCCTAAAATTCGTTAATGCCTTTTTTTCACTAAATGATGATACACTATGAATGTTTTTATTATTGATGAGAAAAATAAGGCATAATCCGTTTTTATGCTAAATTGAGGTAAAATTGGGAACTTTTCTCACTTTCGGTAAGTTTTCTGATTCACCGTGTTGGCCCATACAGTTTGAGACAATTTATTTATTTTATTATTTAATTTTATTTATTTATTTATAATGATTACTTCAAACACGTCTAGCTAATTCACTTTAGATGACCTTTATATGTTCTAAATATTTGTTTATGCGTAATATACGTGGTTTCGTTTTTGAGAAGGGGCTTAAGGGTTGTGATTGGGGGAGTGCTATTTTATTTATTAATATTAAGGACAACAAATACAATACATAGCTACGATTTTAAACCAGTTTTCAACCGTGTAGTTTCACATTTGGCTTTAAATCTAGTTCTTACATAAGTATATTAAACGTAAATTATATTTTACAAATGATTAGGCCTATATAGCCCATGTATAGTACCTACTAATGATAACATGCCATCACAGTCAGTAAGTAATCTCCTCACATTGTCTCTTATAGTAATCATAGCCTACTGTCAAAAGCCAATATTCGGTGGCTTAAATTATTACATTATTAGGACGTAACTTGTATAAAAATAAATTAGAAGAAGAAACATTAATTTCAAACTTCAATATTGTACCAATAACAATAAACTGATTTTTATCATTACGGTAGGGGTCAGTTGCGGAATAAAGTCATTTAACACTGTATTTTAACTTTTTTGTACCTTTTGTAATAAAATTTTGTCACTCAGATTTGAATTTAATTATTTGAGGTAGCATTATTGGTAGTTTTGTCTGTCAAAAGTCCTTTATGCTGTAGTATGCCTTTTGCTTTAGAATTTAGTTTAGTTCATTTCTGAATTTGAAGTGCTGTTTGTGGTGTGTCACCCACAGTGACTGTGAGATAAATCTCCGCTCTATGTATTAGAGTGAGCGTGTTGTGAGCATCTGACGACCGAGCCATTGACATCCAAGATTAAGTCGTACCCTACAATCAAGATCTTCTTACGGACAAGAAATCGATTCCTGAGAGTTAACAGTGACTGTAGAGAATAAATCTCCACTCACGAGTATTTCTGTGCAAGTGTGCGTATCTGTGCGAGCACCATCTCGACGACAGCGAGGTGTTATGCAGGTCCCGACCCGTCAGACACACGCAGTAGGAGTGGGCCACAATCATCAGTTTCCCCCTCCAACGCAATACCATCATCCGTTTAAAATAGCTTCAGTTTTTTTTTAACGCCTTAGTGACATTTGGATTGCACACAGCGAGTAATCTCGGAAAAAACAAAAAAAAACCAAGAAGCTGAGTACATGCCTACGGCATTATAATTTAGAATAAATAAAATAAAATATAAATCGGTAGGAGTAAACAGGTCGAGTAGTCATCGCCTTCTTACAGTCGCGGGCGCTTGACTGCGGGCGAACGAACCGTCGACTAATGGTGTTCCGTTGCAACTTGAAACATTAATCTGTTTAAAAAGTATTTGCGAAACCTCACCATGAAAAAGAATTGAAAAATATGCTTCGCCTGGTGCAGCCAACGCTGTTTGTGCTTTTAAATGAGGTGTGGTTCTAATCCACAAATGTAGCCAAGTAACAGCTGTGGGTATCTCAACGAAAGTGAGTAAGATGAAGAGTGTAATTTAGTGAAGCCCCTAAAATATGTTGACATAAGTGTAGGCCTACCTAGCACTAAACAGATTGTTTGATTCAACGATGAAAGGCCCTACAAAAATAATGATATTGTTCGCAGCTCTTCTAGCTCTTAAATTACCTAGCAGTGATTTTGCTACGTCCAGTTTTGCATAGTATTTGGCACCTTGTTCATCTGTAGATGTAGAAAGATTCTGGGAAAAAGAAAACGTCGTAGTAAAGTGACCTCCGTCGCAAATGAAAGAGAGCTACTGAGTGACTTGGCTATGCTTATCCTCAAAAATAGACTAACCTGTGGTAACATCCATGCCTCGTTATTTTTTTTCAATTATAGTCTAGTTGCAATGGGTAGTTTTGTAAATGCTGTAATGTTCTAAGTGGTAAATTCTGGCTTCTGGCTGTATTCAGAGCCTATCGAAAAACTCATTTGCTTTCTTAGTTTATAACTGTGAAAATAATACCCGTCAGCTCGACAAGTTACGCAAGAAATCATAAGCACAGCATGCTGATATATCTAATACACCACGCCAATTCTAGTACTGGCGAGCCAACGATGACGGTGTTGTGATTGACACCATAGCGTTAATTCATAAATAACGGGCACTGTGGCAGGACCAATCAAATGCAAATTCGTTGTCGAAATGGAACTCGACGACGAAGTACCCATCCACAGAAGATGGATTGCATTTGTTTTTGGACACACAACAAAATATTTTTCTGAGTCCTAGCGGTTGAAGTGCCCTTTAATAAAAGGCAAATGCTTGTGCTCAGAAAGACAAAGTAATAATGAGACAACATTCATATGGTCATCCGTGTACACGATGATCAGCATTTCATGCTAGGCCTTCAACAGGCCTCATGCCTAGTGCCCATTCAGGAGCTGGGTGGTCAACGCGTGCCAAGCATGTTGCTAGCGCTCGGACACGTTGGCAGTTACTGAGGTGTGCAGCACTAGTACCTAGTACAACACTAACTGTGATGCTCTTCGGTCTTCGAACCCCATGTGGTCTGTGCTCTAGGCTGTGAGGCTAGTGGTTCCCCCGGTCTGTTTGGTTTCGTTGCAGGGACCTATAATGTCGGTCGTCTCGTAATTCCCCTAGTGAGGACGGTACTATAGCAGTGAGTACAAGTAGTAATGTAAAGCTGCATATTTAGTTTCAAATGCCTGCTATTATTTTGAATGCGTCTGTGTATGGACAACTTAATACATCTGATTTGGAAACATTAATAAAAACAATCGTCTTGACAAAAGGCCAATCAGAAATTAGATGTTCGGTCCAAATTGCTACAAAGAGATGGGGTCATCATGAAAGAAAATATATTACTCGTATTCATACATGGTGGAGAATGGTTTGAGTAACCGTGTAATGAACTTAAAAGCGCATGCAATGATAAACTAACGCTGTTTGAGGACCCATGTATGAACTTAAAAGCGATGCAATGAGAAACTAAAGCGTGTTGCTCCATAGGCTTACAGAAGAGCATCTTTGTTAGTACTGATATTTTCGTCAACCGAGACAAGTAAGATACGTTTTGTTGAAAGTTCTATTACTGCTATACAGACTATCCTAACAATCTACCTTCCGTCCAACCGTTCTGAAAAGTAATGACTCATAAACCAAATATCGCATTGCACTTGTTCCTTCCGTTGTATACATCTACACCTACAAAAAAGAGAGCTCTTGGACTAGACAGTCAGACGTTAACGTTGGTCGGTGTTAACATCTATAACAATCACAGGAAGGATTTACTTGGCAGAACTAACCTACCGCTTCAGTTTTCCTTGTGTAAGTAAGGGGCAAGTGTTACTCGATCCATGTCACAAGTCTTTACTCTCATCTCCTTCAGCAACAAATCTCAAAATCTTCATCAAAATCTTCTTTCAAGGGAGATACGCAATGGGGAGGGCAGGGGGTTCCCACCCCATAGTCGTGGTCGTCTTCGTCCTGTGATCATCATCCGTTTGTGTTTTTTTGTTGTCATTGCCGTCGCCGTCGGGGAGGTAGTCCAAAGGAAGGGGAAAGTTTCCCCGACGACGACCTCGAGCTCGCCCATTGATTTCATGAGTGAAACCCCTAATCACGGCCAAACCCTAGAAGGTTTTCGCGAGTTGGACTTTGAATCATATTAGTTGCATATTTTTTTGCCGAGCAAATGAGAACCACCACTGTTTTTTAATGTGGCAAATCTATTGCAGGAAGTTTTTTGTTATTATTTTTCATTGTGGATAATTGTTTATTTACAGAAAATGTTGCTTGGTTCAAGGCGAGAGCGTGAGGAGAAGAAAAGTCTGTTTACTTCCGAGTTCCACATAGTAACATATACTAGACAATGTACCTAATATACCTGTAGATTGTAGAGCGGTAGCCATTATACCGCAGGTCGCCGTTAATTCAATCACATTAAGACAGAATATTAATTCGTTTTTTTAAAATCTACACACCGAAGTTCGAATTTTTCAATATTTTCTGTGCACTGAGAAAATATTTTAGAATTTCGTATTTATTACCATGTTTTTTTTGTTTTTCACAGTGATTTACGGGAGAGGACTAACAGCCGTCCCTGAGTGGGCCCACTGCCGGGGGATTCTTGATCACTGAGGCGACGTAGTTTCATACTGTTATTCCGTGTAGGCATTTTTGTCTATGTGGACAGTGGTGTCACTATATATAGCATGAAGTGACCAGTGCCCATGCCCGTAGAGCTACCACTATATTGAGCATGCAACTTTGTTCCTTGTGTTTGGCAGCCGGCTGGCTGCCAAACAGATTGGGATTGGCTGCAGTTGGCAATCTAGTGACTTGATGATGATTTCCATCTTCGTAAGATTGATTTTGATTGAACAAAAAAACACAAACAACAAAAATCTAAAAATACAAAAATACAAAAAACACACAATTACTTGACCAAAAAAATTTTTTCAAAAAGAAAAAAGAAAAAAGTGTGGATCCAGACACTTGATTAATGTTCATTATTTAAAATAATGATTATTGTTTCAAAATTTAACGACAAAGAAAAATCTTGATTGTAAATATAGTGATTTCCAATAATTTAATTTTCAATAATTCCACTATCTCGCTTTAATATTCACTTTAATTTAATTACGATTAATGTAGCCTATCGCCATTATAGCATAGCATTTAAGAATTTTCCTAATGGGTATTTATGTTGCAGACAAGTGTTTTTATTAATAGTAAGCCCTTACCGAAATTTTTAAATTGAGATCACGATAGTTTAAAAGTTGTTATTTAAGTTAAGAGTTGTATTTTACAAAGAGAAATGTAGGACCAATGCTTTACCATGTCGAGACTATTTTAGAAATAATTCGATTCTTTGTTTGGTTATTCGCTCACTCGTCGATTGACGTCGGGGCCTACCGTGTAAGGCTCAGTCGCTTTGATTTACTGTCCCCCACTGAATCAGTTATGTAAGTAAGTGGGTAGTACTCTAAATACCATTTATTTATTTATTTTATTTTATACCCCTTGCGTCAGGTGTCCACTTTATGTTTGTACTTCCGATTTTTTCATTATATCGGTTTTCTTGTGATAACCATAGCACAAATATTTCTTAGTTTTATTTCTAACGTTCAACATTCGTACATAACGTATCACCCGAAAACCTCACTTTTTAGTGAAAATCTCTACACGTTGCTGATACAACGTTTATTTGCCGCTAGTGTCCTACCTGAGATGATCACTATTTGCTCGGGTTTATAAACGTTCCGTGCCAACAGGGCCGCCGCTAGTGTGCTTTCGTGGAGCCGGAATAGGAATAACTAATATCCGACGTTTGGAAAAACTAGGTTTCCATTTCAAGGAAGAGTATAAACCTA
Source organism: Sweltsa coloradensis (assembly GCA_024449915.1). NCBI lineage: Eukaryota > Metazoa > Arthropoda > Insecta > Plecoptera > Chloroperlidae > Sweltsa > Sweltsa coloradensis. Next base: position 27,600 of record JAMZAV010010307.1, read on the forward strand.
AATTCAACTAAAAACAACAACAGCAGTTGACCAATATATATCAAAATAAATTTGTCTACAGCAGGCTGGGGCTCTGCGCCCGACCTAGCATAGCCTATCACAACTGGCAATGGTGAAGCTAAGTATGTTTGTTTGCGCTCGATTTACAGTAGATTCAGGGGCGTTCTTTAGAGGCGCATCTCCTCACCCGCAGGGCGGGAACCCGTGCCACTGAGCAGGGAGCTATACAAACGAAAGCCACATTTCTACGAGGAGCTGCGTGAAGAGTAGTTTTGTGTGGTCTCAAAAGCCGCTTTAGGTGCTGACGAGAGTGGGGGAACTCTGCAGTTACCCAGAAAAAAACGCTAGCATCATAATCACTGCTTGTTGCATACTGGTTATGTATTTAGATGGTGTCTTTTGTTATTGTGGGTGGAGATTATATCGTTCATATACGCATGGCTATTTATTTAGTCCCATTAATGGCCATAATTGGCCCAACTAAAGCCAAAAATGGCGGGCATATGCAAAGAAGATGTGATACACATGGCCTCCAGCAGTCGTTGTTATCGTGTTCGGTCCGGGTTCACGTGCCTATTGCTAGTGCTAATATGGCTTTGTTGATGTAGTGGTTAGCGTTCTGCTTCGCAATGCAGAAGGTCCCGTTTTTGAATCTCGTTTTTTAACCATTTTTTTTAATTTTACTTTATATGGGGATTCAATTTGTCACTACTTCGATTTGCTTTGGAACTTTCATTTTAACAAGTCATATTAAATTCAAGTTGTTTTTATTTCCTATTAAAACAAAAAATATATATTTTTATATTTCGTTCTTCCTTCAATGTGCTAGTACAAAGATATTCAGTCCTCAATATCATCGCGGTCCGGACCTACCGATAGGTTAGTAGGGCTGGTGCTAGGGCTAGGGTTACGAAAGAAGGAATATAGTACTGGTTTGGTTAGTCACCATTTATCTGAGAGAGGAAGCTATTTGCACATCACGCAGGATCCTTCAAATATTTAATGCAGAGGAATCATGATTTATGATGTTGGTCCCAAGACTGACAACGTTATTGTTTGTGATTGATTGATTGGTATTGCTTAACGTCTCTATTTATGGCAAACTTGGCTAGATTCAAGACGAAGGGAGGGACGTAAGGAATAAAACGCGGGGGGACAAGGGGTGGACAAGGCCTGTGCTGGTCTGAACCAGCCACAAGCGAATTGGGTGGGCAAAGGTGTTCCCCCACGTCGTGGTCGTCTCCGTCTGTGTCAGCTCCGTCCGTGTTTCATTGTCGTCGCAGTCGGGGAGGTAGTCCAAGGGAGGTTAAAGTCCCCGACGACGACCCAGACTCGCCATTATTTTAGGGGAAAAAACTCCCCTAATCACGGCCATAACCCCGAGAAAGGTTTGCGAGTTGGATCAGAAGTAGCAAATGATAAGAAAGCTGAAATAACAGTTATGGGAATATTTTCTGCTGATGGAAAGTGTGTACTGCCGATGGTAATTTACCCATATTAAAAAAAAACCAAAACAATAGTACGATCAGTCCCTAGTGCATGGGGCATTGGTAAATAAATCCATTGTTATGGTTTGCAACCACATTTTCCGGGAATGTCAACCTCTCAGCACTGATTTTTTCCGAAGACAAATACTAACTTTTGGAATTGTAAAATAAAACCCACCATAACAAATAGAAATACGGTATCTAAAATTTCAGGTATGTCCAAACTAAAGATAATTGTGGCTTTTAATGCTTGTCTTTTGTGCATTCACATATGAAAAATGAAGAATTAAATTAAATTAATCACCGAATTAATTATCCATATTAATTAAATTATCTCACTTGAAATATGTCTTGTTATGTATACCTAAAACTCGATCGATCGTCATAAAATTATACCACTTTACTAATTGGATGAGCGAAGCGAAGACTTCAATTTCACAGACCCCCAAAAAATTTAGCTCGGGTGTTTTTTTTGTTTTGTTTGTTTTTTTGTTTGTTGTCCTGGGTGTTACTCTCTAACCAGGCAAACGCCATATCCGATCTTGGTGAAATTTTGACGACCTCGAAATCCTGAACTTAGAGGTGTTTGTTTTTTGGGTACAATCGAAGAAAAATTTCTCGTGAATATCGTACTTTTACGATTTTTCTCATTTTAGTGCGATATTTTTCGTGACATTTGGGCAATTTCTGACCAAACGGGTGGGGCTTCAACGTTCATATTATACTGGACATTAAGGTTGTGGTGATGTAGTACCTTTTGAAAGAAAAAGGTGAAAAGTTAGCCAGAATCCATAGACAATAAGCTTTTAAGATGTGTTTTGATTTTTTGTGCGATATTTCGTGCCATTTGGCCAATTCCTGACCAAACGGGTGGCTACTAGTCATATTATGCTGGACATTAAGGTTACTTGGGTGATGTATTACTTTTGTAAGAAAAAGAGTTGACAAAAATTAGCCAGAATCCATAGAAATAAAGCTTTAAACATAAGTTTTTACGGTAATAATACCAATTGACAGGTCACCATAGAAAACTTGACAACAATCAACCTACAATGCGTAGCCAGCAAAACAAGCCACTTGCAAAAGTGGAAGATATCCCAAGCAACTAAAAAATTTTAAAAAGCTCATCCATCAACGCGGCGGACCTTTAGCGTTTTTCCTAGTATAATGCCAATGAATCCAAATGTCATGCACGAAACCAAAACTCTATAATTACCATTAAGTACTTAATGAGTGAAGAAATACCAAATCTCAAATTTAGTTTTTTGATAATTTCCTAAAATAAACTTATTGTCACGGCCATTGTTTACACATCTTTTTTTGTTATCTAAAGGGGTATAGTTAGTTTTGGCAGTGGATAAATCCATTAGTAAACAATCATGTTGCATTGTGATCGCGAACAATTAATGATTTATTCTTACGACGTGTAGTTTTGGAAGTATTGTTATGTTTTGGGAGGTAAGTGTAGATGATTTGACATCATTTATGTGTGACTATTTATTGGCAGTAAAAAGGAATCAGTTATGAGCATACGATATAGAATATGACATTGCTCTCAAGTCAGCTAATCGGTCAGCCACGTGCAAGATTGATAATTATGTGCCCTAAACAGGAGAAAACGCTAGGCCCTCTTAGGCCAACGTTATGATTATTATAAATGAATACGTTAACTATTCATAATTTACTTAAATAAAAAATCATGTCTACGCAAGATATACGAAAGTTACAAATGTTCGATGCAACTCTAAGAGAACCAACTATTTTTTGGGAACAATGCATTCTTTGCCAAACTGAGAGTAATCAACTTCTCATTGTACCAACAGAAATTGGTTACAAATCACTTAGCAAACATTTAATTAAATATGCGGATCAAAAAAGCCCTTCCTCAACATACAGATTAAAGTGTACCAAAATCTAAGAGACAAAGCCAATTCAGAAACTTGTCGATCACAATATAGCACGAAGAAAATTGGGAGACTCGAGAAGAAACGACGCCTTGAAGTGGACAGTACAGAAGAGGATTACATGTTACCAAAAAAATCTACTTTAGATTCTTCTGAAAATAGCCCAAGTAGACTAAAGTCAAGTTCGAGATCAATTATTGACTCTTCAGTTGACATTAAATCAAAATGCATCTTCTGTGAACAGAACAAAAATGGGGAAAGGCTTGTGACTGCATCGACATAAGCAATAGTATAAGTTTAACTTACGTTTTTTATGGGTTAAGAATATTAGCCTTTTTGAGTGACACCGATAACAAAGCCGTGCCCATAACCACCCTCCCCCATAATAACCCCCTTCCACCCTTATGTTACACCATTAGAAGTAATTGATGTTCATATGAAGTGTACACAAAAGACAATAAAGTGTGCACAAAAGACATTTTTTCAGTATTAAAGGGGCTAAAAAACCCAAAAATTATTTTTTACCACGTGATCTATACTCTATAGCACAATACTACACTTAAATGACCGTTTAAAAATTATATCTTGTACTGTGATTTAACACGAATTTTTTTTAATTTTTTTGATCCAGAAATTGCCAAAATTGGTGTTTTGGAATTTCCTGAATCGGCTTTACCTGCGTCTTTTTGTCCACATATATACCTAAAGCATAGTAACAATCTAAATGCCCCTTTATAACATCGTGTCTTGAAACTGTGCCCAATATATACCCTCCAAACACTGGCAAAAATAGCATTCCAAATCACACCCACCCATCTTGGTAATCAGCATATTTTGACCGACTACTTTGCCAAATGACAACAAAATAAAGAGAGCACCTGCCCACATTCACGCCCAAGAAATGCGTTGAACTCGTCGTCTCTGTCTCGCGATGCAAGAATCCGGACGAGAGATTGGAGCAGTTGGCGGTCTGTATATTCATCCCCAACGTGTGAATCTTTTGTCCGGAAGCTTGTAAAAGTTGGTATGCAACTATGACGCACAAACAGCCGTATACGGAATCCCAATGTTTGACTGTAAACTTGGGGCTTCATTAAAAAGTGTACGGGCTTTGTTTAGTCTGAAATGATCGTCAATGAAGCACTGTGCGCCAGGCAGAAATTGACGACTTCATACCATTGTTGGAAAAGCGCTGCAAGCCAGTGTTTGTTGCCATCGGCACTTCAAACTGCTACCAAGGAAGTGGAATAAGCCAGAGCACTTCCTCTGGCAAGTGACATTGCCAATTCAACACTCACTAAAAGGAAAAGGCCGGGGGGGGGGGGGGGGAAAGACAGTGTGGCACTACGTGAAAAGGCAACGCCAGATACCTTGAGAGATTTTGTGTGAATCCATATCACAACTCTTAACTTTTAACCGGGAGATAAATTAGGTTTTATTTTAAATCATTCATCTCGTCCATTTTGTTGAGGACATTCCACTAAATGTCTTACAGTTTGAATCTCACCACACTGCTCACATGAAGGTTGATCATCGCCTCTTAAAAAGGTATCCTTGATTGAAATGTGTGTGATCCCCCTGCGTAGAGGTCAGACAACCTCTTCGCGTCGAGAAGAGCGACTTGAAGAGATCCTATTGCGATACCAGGGCCTTCTCCATCAGAGACTGGGTAAAGCCCGAAGTACGGCCCCTTGTCACTGTAAGCGATATACTCCAAAGTTTGTTGAAGGAGTATGCTGCAGTAATGAAGTAGGGATGCCCCAAAGCTGGTTTTCCAATCCGGTTTCCAATTTTTTCAAACCAGTACCATTTTAGGTAAACGCTGGGCCTTTACGATTTTGCTTGCATCACCAGTAGACTGACCAGACTAACCTTTTATCACCACACACAAACATGTAAATGGCGGACTACCTATATTTTTTTTTATTATGCACCTACCATCACGAGAAATATATTATATATGTAATTTTATATTGACTATCTTTATTTTGGAACTAGTGTTAAAATCGCAGAAATGCGAATAAATAAATTTCATGGTCCCGTCGAGCACAGCACCAAATAAGGTCGACCCCAGTATTTGGGACTCGGGAGTTTAAAACCGCACGCTGTATTTTTGTCCGGGTGCTATTATGATACAATGACAAATCAGAACAAGTGTCACCGACAAGAAATTTGGGTGTCAATCGACGAAACAATGACGTAGAGGGTGGTAATGTGGCAAAATGTGATGTTGGCACTCTCATTCCGGACAATCCGAGCCCTGGTTAATTAACAACTGGTCAAAATCATGATTTACAATAGTATTGTTATGAACTACATTTTAATATTGTAACCACTATTTTTTGTTAAATGCAACTAAAGGTATGTGTTGGAGAGAGCGCGAAGCCACTCTAAAAGTTAATAGACTTAAGCCCCAGCTTTAACAATGTAAAAAACCGATAAAAAGATTCCTACACGATCCAGCTCAAATTTGCTGTAAAGTATCTTCTACTCCCATAGAAAGCAAACGTATGCTAGTTACAGTTCCATGTCGCCAAAGCAAGTGACTTGCGTCAAGAATGTTTTCCCGAGGGATCACAAAGGTAGGTGGTACACACTTGGTACCCAACAACTCTCAGATTGCACAGTAAAAACGAGACTGGCCTGGAAGACTCACCTTCTCGCGTCTGGACATAGTTTTTTTTTATTTAGCTCGTCATAATCCAGTTTCAGGGGGCACAGAGAAACTTGGACCACGTGACAAGGAATTTCGAGAACCTAATAACTTTTGCTTTCAAGTCCTCCCAGGGTTGGCAGCATATGTTACAAAGCTTTCAGGGGAAGAAAAAGTGAAGAAGCATCTACATATATATCATTACTCTTATTGATGCATTTATATCATTTCATTGCATCTGGTCCTTCGCACGGTGCAAGCTGCTCATCAAACAGCATAATTGATTGTTTCCCTACGTGGGTTTTGTTGCGGCAACGTATCCGACGTTGCTTAACTTGTTTTTAAATTCCGCGCCAAGTCCGTTTCAGTAGTCCCCTCATGGCTGATCTGCCTGAACTCGCGTTCAGAGCCTTCACTCGCTTTTTCCTCCAAGTTGCCACTGATTACGCGGGCCCTTTTTTCCATGAAGACGAGCTCTCGCGTAACGCCCCCATCGTCAAGGGTTACTTATGCTGTTCAGCTGCCTGTCCTAAAGCTGTTCATTTGGAGATGGTCTTCCGACCTATCCACAGAAGCTTTCTCGCGTGCCCTTGACCGGTTTCTTCCGACGGGACTTCCTGCTGACATTTATTCCGATTGTGCCTGTAATTACGTAGGTGCTGCTCGCCTCTCCGCGAGATTCACGATTTTCCTCACTCAAGCTGAACTACCATAGCTTGACAAGCTTTGCCTTACGTATTGTTCGCTGGCATTTGAAAATCCCCCTTATGCCCCTTAAGTTCGGGGCCTCTGGGAAGCTTGGAGTAAATCCGCCAGCTGCTCCTTTATTGCCTATTAGGATTCTTCTCATCATTTCGAGGAGTAGCTACTTATTTGCGCGTATCGAAGCCTTATTGATAGTCGACCGATTGGTGCCCCTTCATTTGACCCACTGGAGGGTCCCTGACTACCTCTCCCCCCGCACTTTACTGATAGGCACTTCGCTTTTGGGCACCGCCCCGAGGTTAACCTTGCGATAACAGTTCACACCAACCTCTCTCGTGGCATCGTGGTCCGCCAGCTTTCATCAGATCCTTCCTGGACGCGCTGGTCCTCTGAGTATTTACATACCCAGTAAGCAGCGTGGGAATTGGTTGCGCGCGTGCCCAGTACCTCAAGGTCGTGACGTAGTTTTCGCACTAGAGCCAGCCCTACCCCTTGGTCTTGTGCCTACCGGTATGGTGATACAAGTGGTGCCCGGTAAAGAACAGATGGGTTGTCAGAGTAGCTTCGCATCCGCACGTCCTAAGGGAGTTGTTTTACCCGACGGTAAACAAGTATTTGTTCTCCTCCCCTCTTAGTCGTACGTTTCGGTTTGGTTTTATATTTGTAGCATCTAGTTATTGTTCTTCTCGTCTATCTAAAATGTTCATTTTAGGTGGGGGCGGTATGTAGGTGCCGCGGTTTTGCGACGCTTTCTGTTTTCCATAGTTTGTAGTTTGTTTGGGTGTTGTAGTTCACGTTTCTCTTCATGGTAGGTTTGTCTGTCTTGTTAATTTTCACTATCAGATTTATTTCCTGTTTTGCTTATCCGTTTTTGTTCTGTCCTGCTATCAGTACGGCTTCTAGTCTAGCCGTAACTCGTAGCCCATGAGGACAAGTAACATTCTCTCTCTCTCTCTCTCTCACTTTGCTGCCTGGTCCAAGCACTCACGTAAAGCAAACCTCGCTCGCTTATTCTCGCACAGCTCTTATTGATTACCTCGGTGCGTGTTGTCTGTCGCACAGTCCTTCAGACTCATTCCTTCCTTCCTTCCTTCTACTCTTCCACTGGCCAGTCTTTCTCTATCTTACTTCCGCCATACCACACGTCATGAGCTGACGTCACCACACTCAAGTCTTGCTACGCTTCGAATCCAGGACGTCGGAGTGTTGCTGCTCAAGACTTCCATCATGATTAAGTAACTCCTACCTGTTTCCTTATCCATTTTCTCAATCGCTAATACAGTCCACTGCAAATCTCGGAGCAGAGCATCCCGGCTCAAACACCACCACAAGACTATTATGGCCACGTAAAAGGGTTGCCAAAAGAGTGGTTAAAAAAACAAGAAACTAAAGTTGCAAAACATAGCGTTTTTAGTTATCGCAAAAGATGACAAGTTTAGCGTACGCGCTGGAACGATAAGCGGAATGTCTTTATGCTTAGCACATATCACCAATCCAGAAACAGAAGCCAATACCTGTCAAAGTCCTCTTGGGTGGAGGAAGTATTTCAAAAACCTTAACGATTGTAGACTACACGCGAACATGGGGGCTGTCGATCATGCCGAGCAATATGCGCCAAAGGCTACGGCTTTACGAGACAGTCGCTAGGAGTGGTGAGTATTTCTGACTCTTTTGAAGTATCTGGTAGACAGCTTCATTCTGTTTCAAAATACAAACCAGAGCAGCAATGGACTGAACCAGTCAGGCCATTTGACATTTGATTCATTCATCTATCGAAGACAAGAGTACTGACAGTAGGCCTAGTCCTTCTGGACAACATCCTTTTTTTTGATCAGATAGTCAAATGCAGATCAGCGAGCCACTAATGATTCCTGGGTAAAGTGCTATTAAAACTGCAACATCCTGTTTAGTGTTGTGGAATCTATTCATTATAAAAACTTCATGAAAGATCATACTACGACCTTCTTATAAGTTACCAGTTTAGAAAAACCGTTAGCAACAACTATGCGAGATAAAGAGTATGAACCAGGTGCAGAACAATCGCTGGCTTTTGCTTCACATTCATCTTCTCATCGATGGTCGAAGAATAGCAATCTGGCAACATATGCCTGATCATGTTGTACTGTATCAGCACACGTTGAAGAGCGATAATTGGAAACTGATAGTACCCCAAAACGAAGATTTACTAAATAATTCAAATTTAAGGCGGTCCATTTTAAAAACAGTATAATATGGTGACAAGAGCTCACAGCTTACTCCTAAAGCCAGGAAAAATGTATTTGACATTGACAGCTTCTAAACGTTTATTTTAAAATTAAATTTACCTTCCCATGCTGCGTGCGAAAATTGCACCCAAGGGTCGTCGATGGATTAATGAGGATAAACACTTTGCTCATCTGGTGACAGTAAGAGATATGTGACAATAGCTCACAGCTTACTCTAAAGCAGGAAAATGAATTTGGACATTGACAGCTTCTAAACATTTAATTTTAAAATTGGAATTTGTTTCCAACAGCTGCATTGGCGAAAAGTTTGTACACCCAGTCTCGATCGGATTAATGAGGATAAACTACGTGCTCTCTCCATTTCAAGCAAAGTCCTTGTGCTTACAGGTTGCTGCCAACATTTATAGCTCTGCCCAGCGTCCGGACTTAAAAACCTTACTGAACCGAATCCCATTTTCCCTTCATGTATCAATAGCTCGACGTTTTGAGGCCCTAACGTCAATGTTAAGAAATTAAACAAATGGATCCAGAGGACCGAGTCTGTGCACTCATGTCGGAAAACGAGGTAGCTTCTAATCAGTGGGATATCTTACTCGAAAAACAAGATATATGCAGGTACGAAGATTTTGGGAGCGAAGGTAGAACAGCTCGCCCCGCCAATCAAACTTTGGTTTTCATGATCCGGGGCCTCCAGAAGAAATGGGAATAGCCCATTGCCTACAACTGGCACATTGAAACAATTGTTACAGTTTGTAAGGCCCTTGAAAGTATTGGAGTAAAGGTTTTACGTACGATCTACGAACAGAGCAGTACTAATTCCTCTGCTATACGGAAGCTTCAAGAGGAAACTAAAGCTGCAATGCTGAAAGCTGGTAAAGAATATTAGTCGTTCATCTCGACGGCGAAAAGGCCTACAATGGGCTCAACTTGGGGGGCAAGTGCTAACCCATATAATTCGGTTCTACACATCACAGAGCATGTATTGTTGTATAACTGAAGAAAAAATTTCACTGCTAACAATACGTCACGACGCTTCAAAGATGGCCGACGCTTCATTTCTAATGCCGCACATTGACTTACTAAAACCAAAATAAATGTTAGGAAAATAATCGCAGACACTTAATTTTACTTGTATTCCATTCAGAAGAAAGTTCACAACAATACAAATGCAACTAAAATAAAAATACAACAATGGAATAGTCAGTTATAGGTCAAAATAGACCTTGTGAACCCACTTTTTCCAAACTACGCCTTACTTTACGGATATCTCAAGTGTACAATATCAACCACAATATTTTGAAAAAAATCACGAATGTGTGTCAGCATATTGGCAACAAGATGGCTATAACATAATTTGTATCTAATGAGATTTTAAACCTCAAATAATTACAAAACTAAACATGTGTATGTGTTGATTCTCATTAAATATCCTGTTATTTGCACATATAGTGCAGTCCCTGGCCATAATACCAGCAGGAATTTCGACCTGGACGAATTTTATCTTTTGATCCTTTTAAGGGTATACCATAAGGATAAAAAAATCTTGGGTAGACATCTGCCGTTCCGGCCCTAAGATTTTTACGACGCCATCTTCTTTTGGGCATATGCATATAGTACACGCTCTTGGTTTTTATACATTTTCTATACTGTTTCTTTCAGTTGTAATAAATCTGAAGTAATATTTGGATTCTCTATGAAATTACCAATTACATGATATAAATTTTGTCATTCTGGGAACAAAGTGGGACTACAGAAAATTACATATTAGTCATGCAGATAAGTGATGCGAATTGTGCGTTTCATTATAGACATATATAACATTTGGCACAAAATATTAGGGATGTAACTGGATAAATATTTGAATATTGGTCTATCTCAGAATTGTCCCACGACACCAATAGGGGCCATTTTACAATTTTACAAGATGGCGGCCAAACGTGTTGTTTGAAATTTTATGATAGATTGCTAAAATTTGGTAAATTTAGTAAACATGCCATAAAATAAATTAAATAAATAAATTCGTATTTAGAGTCTACCCACTCAGTCATGTAACTGATTTTCAGTGGGGCACAGTAAACCAAAGCGACCTAGCCAACCCTGTAGGCCCCGCCTTAATCGACGAGTGAGCGATAACCAACCAAAGATCAATATTTTTTAATATGAAATATAGTTATCAGTGGTATGGACAGTGCTAACACCCGCGGATCAACGCCAGAATCAACAAGGCCGATTCAGATCAACTTTAAATTTATTATGTGCCTGCGTCGCTAGGACGGCTCCAAAGTCACCGTTTACAAATTTCAAATTCCAAATTCGTTTACAAAGACAAGAACTGATGGACTTAAGTACAAATCAGAAGTTAAAAACTTCTGACTTTAGCGGGAATCGAACCCTGGACCTTCTGCAGTGGAAGTAGGTAGGCTAACCACAAGACCGAGCCACACCAAAATGCCTTCATGTCAAACTAACTGAGTGGCACCAATGGCAGCCATTTTAAAAGATGGCCGTCACACATATGAACCACGTAAATTTAATGGTATAAGTAATCTTGTTATTTGGTACACAAATAGGGCACGCCATTGAAAAATTACATTTTTATGTGTTATATCAATTCAATACTTTTTAGAAGCAATGTATCATAATGGGTGGCATTAAAAATAAACAATAATACTTTACTTATAATAAATAATACACACATTATTCGTACACATTGAAGGCAATGGACTAGTTTCTATAACACTTCATCTTGTTAATGAATTTTAAACATGAAAATGAAAAAGTTTATGTTCCCATTTAAGTTTGTGTAATTAAATTCTCGTTTGGAAAAGGCAATAGTCCCGTAGATGACTGTCATTGGTTGGTGCCACATATCTTTTCTTAAAGTTTATCCGTTTGGGATCCACAAACATAAACACAGAATTAGCTATTAGCCAGAAAACTATTAGCCACCCACCCACCCAATCAGATGAATAAGAAACCTTTGTAAAAATATTTGGTTGGTATATATCCAAGTATAACAAGGTGGAGATAAAAATAAAGTTTTGTCTGTTTGTTTTGTTGTTTGTTGTAAGAGTCAATACGATAATGTATTGCATTTAGAACCGAGTTCACGTAACTCAACATGAATGCTGCTATTTTCCGTACTGTGATTATCTTCATCTTGAACTTTATCACACTTCGTAATTTAATTTTAGGTGTTTTTGATGGAAACTTGAAAAGCATGGTCTTCGTTCCATTTTCTCATGATCTTCTACATTTTTTAGCTATGTCCTATCATGCATTCATCATGCCTACAGGGTTGGCTAGGTCGCTTTGGTTTACTGTGCCCCACTGAAAATCAGTTACATGACTGAGTGGGTAGACTCTAAATACGAATTTATTTATTTAATTTATTTTATGGCATGTTTACTAAATTTACCAAATTTTAGCAATCTATCATAAAATTTCAAACAACACGTTTGGCCGCCATCTTGTAAAATTGTAAAATGGCCCCTATTGGTGTCGTGGGACAATTCTGAGATAGACCAATATTCAAATATTTATCCAGTTACATCCCTAATATTTTGTGACAAATGTTATATGTCTATAATGAAACGCACAATTCGCATCACTTATCTGCATGACTAATATGTAATTTTCTATAATCCCACTTTGTTCCCAGAATGACAAAATTTATATCATGTAATTGGTAATTTCATAGAGAATCCAAATATTACTTCAGATTTATTACAACTGAAAGAAACAGTATAGAAAATGTATAAAAACCAAGAGCGTGTACTATATGCATATGCCCAAAAGAAGATGGCGTCGTAAAAATCTTAGGGCCGGAACGGCAGATGTCTACCCAAGATTTTTTTATCCTTATGGTATACCCTTAAAAGGATCAAAAGATAAAATTCGTCCAGGTCGAAATTCCTGCTGGTAATATGGCCAGGGACTGCACTATATGTGCAAATAACAGGATATTTAATGAGGATCAACACATACACATGTTTAGTTTTGTAATTATTTGAGGTTTAAAATCTCATTAGATACAAATTATGTTATAGCCATCTTGTTGCCAATATGCTGACACACATTCGTGATTTTTTTCAAAATATTGTGGTTGATATTGTACACTTGAGATATCCGTAAAGTAAGGCGTAGTTTGGAAAAAGTGGGTTCACAAGGTCTATTTTGACCTATAACTGACCATTCCATTGTTGTATTTTTATTTTAGTTGCATTTGTATTGTTGTGAACTTTCTTCTGAAAGGAATACAAGTAAAATTAAGTGTCTGCGATTATTTTCCTAACATTTATTTTGGTTTTAGTAAGTCAATGTGCGGCATTAGAAATGAAGCGTCGGCCATCTTTGAAGCGTCGTGACGTATTGTTAGCAGTGAAATTTTTTCTTCTGTTATACAACAATACATGCTCTGTGATGTGTAGAACCGAATTATATGGGTTAGCTCTTGCCCCCCAAGTTGAGCCCAACTTTCGACCGAGATGAACGACTATATCCCCAGGCCCATATTTTGTCCTATCTAACCAGACTACAATCTACAACCTGAACGATTATTGTCACCTCCTTAAAGGGGTATTTAACCGCTAAACTCAAAAAATATATTTCATTCAGGCTAACTAGTAATGAATTAAGCAATTAACAGAAAAAAATTTGGGGCCACCATGACCTCCCAAAAAATTGTCAAACATGACATTTTTCGAGCTAGGTCCCATCGGCAAAAATCTCCCATAAGAAATAACATGGGGACGATCTTTATGCCCCGTGACCTTGGAGGATTTTGATTGGATTGGATATTGCTTTACGTCTCATATTTATGCAACTTGGCTAATCGAGACGAAGGGAGAGACGTAAGGGATGACGCGGGGGGACAAGGGGTGGACAGGCCTGTGCTGGTCAGAACCAGCCACAAGCATATGGGGAGGGTAGGGGTTCTCCCACGTCGTGGTCGTCTCCGTCTGTGTTATCATCCGTCCGTGTTGTCTTTGTCGTCGCCGTCGGAAAGGTAGTCAAAGGGAAGGGGTTCCCCGACGACGACCCAGAGCTCGCCATTAGTTTCAGGGAGTGAAACTCCCCTATTCACGGGCCAAACCGCGAGAAGGTGTCGAGTTGGAATTTGATCCAAAAAAATATTGGCCATTATTGACGTACTCTGCAGCCTTTTCTGTAAATTCCCTATATTTTGTTTTGTAATTTGGGCAAGTAGTTCGGTCAAAATATGTTGATTACCAAGATGGGGTGTGATTTTGGAATGCATATTTTTGCGTGTTTGAGGGTATATTTGGGCACAGTTTCAAGACACGATGTTATAAAGGGGCATTTTAGATTGGTACTAAGCTCTAGTATCTATGTGGACCAAAAAAGAAGCAGGTTAAAGCCGATTTAATAAATTTCCCAAAACACTAATTTTCGTAAATTTCTGGATTCAAAAAATTGAAAAATTCGTTTTAAATCACAGTTACAAGATATAATTTTTTAAACGGTCATTTAAGTGTAGTATTGTGCTATAGATCACGTGGTAAAAAATATTTTTTGGGTTTTTTAGCCCCTTTAAGAGATTACGGACTGCACTTTATAGGCATAACCTCGGTGGGATAATCAGGAGGCATGTTGGGAACACATTCGACGGTTTTTCAATTAGTTAGTTAGTTAGTTATTAGGGTTTAAGGGCACACAACACTAAGGTTATCAGTGCCCGTATTCTCTTATACAATAGCATGTTATTTTTAAATCCTATTGTACAGCTGTGTTTATTTCAGGTATTTAAAAACATTGGTTATGTTCTCAGATTCATCAGATAAAATTTCTTTTAAATTAGGTTTTAGTTTAAAATCATTCCTCTCGTCCATGTGTTGAGGACATTCTACTAAAATGTGCTTAACAGTTAAAATCTCACCACACTGCTCACAGGGTGGTGGGTCTTCACCAAGGAGATCCAAGGTGTTACATCGCCTTTTATTTCGCGAAGCTTATTATTTTGCATGATATGCCATTCTTTGCACCACTTTTCTTTAAGTTTAAGTTTAAATAATGCTTTAAGATCAGGCGTTACGACTAATTGGCAATCAATTTGTTCTTTGTTACAAGCTTCTTTGGCACTTTGGTCGGCGAGATCATTTCCTAAAATACCAGAATGCGAATAATATTTTTGCGTGTTTGAGGGTATATTTGGGCACAGTTTCAAGACACGATGTTATAAAGGGGCATTTGAGATTGGTACTATGCTCTAGTATCTATGTGGACCAAAAAAGAAGCAGGTTAAAGCAGATTTAAGAAATTTTCCAAAACACTAATTTTCGTAAATTTCTGGATTCAAAAAATTGAAACATTCGTTTTAAATCACAGTTACAAGATATAATTTTTTAAACGGTCATTTAAGTGTAGTATTGTGCTGTGGTAAAAAATATTTTTTTGGGTTTTTAGCCCCTTTAAGAGATTACAAACTGCACTTTATAGGCATATACTCGGTAGGATAATCAGGAGGCATGTTGGGAACACATTAGACGGTTTTTCAATAAAGACCAACAATCTATGTTTCAGATTGCTCCCAGATTGACTCCTGATCATATTGATCCTGTTGGTATGCTTGCCATGAGAGTTAAGCTAGCAACGCAGGTGTTGAGTGCTCGAGTAGCTGCAGAAATAGTCTATGATTGCACATCCTGATGTGTAAGGAGTTATGGACAGATATTAATGGTAAAACCAACAAGTGGAAGCTCACTGATAGTAAAAATAACCGACCAATAAGCCTTCCTTGTCAGAATGGTTGGATAAACATGATTCGAGGTAACTAAAATGTGCTAAACAGTTAAAATCTCACCACACTGCTCACATGGGGGTGCATCTTCGCCTCTTAAAAGGTATCCTTGAGTGAGATGTGTGTGTCCAATGCGTAGACGGATCAGAACAACCTCTTCGCGTCGAGAAGAGCGCCTTGAAGAGATCCAGGGTGTAAGTTACATCGTCTTTTATTTCAGGCTCAAGGTAATGTCATTTGCAATTTTTCCAACAGTTCAAACAAACGAATGCCTACTGGTCTAATTGCTTTCGGACGTAAGAAATAACGATTTTTAAAAGGGGGATCTGAAACTGCATTGTAGGATGGGTTTTTGGAGTAACCTTTTAACAACGCTCGTAGGTTCTGCTGGTGCTGGTAGGCAAGGCCTAGGACCTTGTGGTATGCCTACGTCTAGGGCTAGACCTATCTTTGGGTGCTAGGCCTAGGCCTAGGCTACGGTTGGTGGACCAGACTTAATTACCCTGGCATAGGCCTTGGCCTATAACCCTATGCTGTATTATAGTAAGCCTAGGCATCCCTTATATCCTAGATCTATGCCACGGGGTACAGTCTTGCGCTAAAGCTCGAACGGTTACCTTATTTTCCGTGTGCAGGGCCACGATTAGGAGGATCCTATTTCACATGAGGCCTCTCACACTGACTCCCGCCTCCCCAATTGGAGACTGGCCGTCCGAGTTGGAGCAGTGGCTGCCTCTTCTCCATGACTTCCAACGACTCGTCGACTTCTTCAGCCTAAGCAATACAAAAAAGGCGTCCGGCTCCGGTTACAACCTGAAGATCTTATCATGGCCAACGAGTGCAAACAAGTCGAAGCCCGCAGGATCGCTTAGGATCGACGAAAAAACATTACGCATCAATTGATTGATTAGATATTGCTAAACGTCTCATATTTATGCACTTTGGCTAATCGAGACGAAGGGATGGACGTAAGGGGTTACGCGGGGGGACAATGAGTGAACAGGCCTGTGCTGATCAGAACCAGCCACAAGCGTATGGGGAGGGCAGGGGTTCCCCTGAGTCGTGGTCGTCTTCGTCCATCAGTGTTGTCACCAAGGAACATGGCAATCTGGAAGAGAAGAAGGAGGCCAAGTTGTCTCACCTCGATGCCGGAGTGGTGCTCGAACTTAAATCGCACAAAAACTATCGAACCGACACGGACAATGCCCTGGACACCCTGAGAGCGTTCAATGCGGGACCGAACGTGAACTATCGATATTGTACTAAAAATAACCGCGAAATAAATGCGAGCAAATAAGAAGGTTAAGCGCACTTGTTGCACATTCACAAAGTCTTTATTTAAAAACACTTGGTTTGGTAATTCCAATAAATCTGTGAAAGAAATATGTGTGTTTGTGGCTTTTTGGGCAACGGTAAGGCCACCAAGGCAGAAATTTATTATGAAGGAGTTGAATTGGTCTGATCACTCTGTAGCGGACTGGTCTATGTTTGCGAGAGATGTTTGTATTCAATGGTGTGTAGATAAGAAGGAGAAATTGGATGGTCCAGGCATTGTCGTCGAGATTGATGAAGCTAAAATGGGAAAAAGAAAATACAATAGGGGGCGTAAAATTGAAGGACAATGGGTTTTTAGAGGTTTCGAGAGGGGGAGTAAGAAGTTATTCGTTGTATCAGTGGAAAACAGAGGAAAGGAGACTGTATTGGCTGTAATAAAGGAGTGGATTCTTCCAGGGACTACGATTTTGTCTGACTGATAGCGATCGTATCATTGTTTGCAACATGAGGGTTTCGTGCACTTGACCGTTAATCATGATATGGAATTGGTTGATCACGAAACTGGTGCACACACCTCAAATATCGAACGCTCGTGGCGGGAAGAACGTGCTCTTTACTTTATTTATGTATCTAACGTCTATCCTATTCAGTTAAAAAACTGATTTACAAAGGAAGAAGATCGAGAAGAACGACTGAAAAAGGCCTTTTATTACACCTCTTTATTTTATCTTATTTATTTATATAACGTCTATCCCATTTGGTTAAAAAACTGATAATGACAAATTCCTTCAATAATGTGTACACTCCTAATCAGGACATTTCGATTGACAAATCATTGGTAAAATGTCGTGGGCTGTAACTCTGAGACTGGCTTCATATCTAGCTTCAAGATTTACATTGGCAAAGACAAAGATGCCTTCTAGCCACAAGGAGGTGATAGATATCGGTGAGGCTATAAGTTGCCTTAATAAAGGTCATTTCATTTATTCGTGCCATTTACAATTTGTTTTACAATTACATGTAGAAGATCGTGTGACACATGTCAAAAATTACAGATAAAAATCAATCTAATCCTACAGTATTTACATGTTCAGAAAGTCATCTATGTCATAAAATTCTTTATCAATTAAAAAATGTGGAGGATGGGTGTGGATATACAAGAGTCCATTTACCACCTCATCCTGAACACAGTGGGGCCAGGAAGTGTCAAGTACACGAGTACTTAGTGGATGGGGAGGTACATCCCTTAGAGGTGCGCGCTCGCCGTAAAACGAATCGTGTACAGCAGTTATCTAGGTGTTGCTACATGGCCCTAGGTGACGCGCTAGTGGCCGTGGAGGGCGCGCAGTGCTGGTGCTTGCAACCTAACAAGATTTGCCACAAAGTAGTTTTAGACCATTACAACTTAATGCAACGACGGTACGACGGAAGGTACGGGGAGGTGTTGACCTGGTCCCTAGGCAGCCCTCGATACGAGTGGGTGCGCCTCCGACATGTTGTTGAGTGATATAGTCCTTGAATTATAATTGTACTAGTTTCCTTTTATAATAGAATTTTGTGTCTAATAAACTAAGACGCGTCATAAGACAGTCCTTATGTATGACGTATCTGTTTATTTATTTATAAAAAAAATTGAAGGTATAGGCAATTCGTGATGTCTTTGTATGAAATGTACGCGAAATGTAGGTCAGATGTCCTGAGGGGTGTGGGGGGGGGGGGGTTCCGTGAAACCGGATTGAGCGGTTATTGTTGCCCAATGCAATAAGAAATGATTTTTAATTTTAAGTTTGTGGAAGGAAATGCGATGCCTGGGCCGAGGTGTGATAAAATGAAATTTTCTGAAAGAAACGGTACCTATTATCATTAATGCTTTGAATGGCTTATCTGTTATAACAATATTCTGTCACCGGTATGTAAAAAAATTAGTAGAACATTTAAACTTAACAGTGATTTGACTTGGCCTAGGCAGTCCCACACCAACCTATATAGGCCAATTATGTTTATTCACTAAAATTATTGCTTTTAGAAAAATCATGAACAAACCGCCAAGATTAATCAACTGAAGAAAATTATGGAAGAGAATATGGCCAAAAGGGTGGCAGGGAGAAACAAAAACAGCGACTTTGGTTTCGACGAATTTGAAAGATCGCTTAACCGCATATCCGAAGCAACAATGCCAAAAAAGAAGGCCAGCAGTGAAACAAAGTCTTTGGAAGTGGATAATAAAAGACTTAAGCGAGAATCAGAAGAAGCTACAGAGGAAATAAAAAAGTTGCGGAAGCAAAACGATGATTTGCAGGTGTTGGTCATCGGGAAAGTGAACGGTGAGTTTGTGTTTTTTGCGCGAAAAAGGAAGATCTCCTTTGTGAATGAAAGATAAATATATTCTACCAACGAAAGCAAAAATTATCTGTGCTTGATCACTGAGTTCCTCTGTGTGCTAGATCCACGCTGAGCTAGCGTGAATAAAGTTGACAAACTTGTTATGTTGAGAAAACAATTTCGAGCCATCTGCATTCTTTTGTTGAGACCATTTTGTCATTGTCGTCGCCGTCGGGAAGGTAGTCAAATTGGATATTGCTTAACGTCTCATATTTATGCTACTTGGCTAATCGAGACGAAGGGAGGGACGTAAGGGATGACACAGGGGGACAAAGGGGTGGACAAGCATGTGCTGGTCAGAACCAGCCACAAGCGTATGGGGAGGGCAGGGGTTTCCCCACGTCGTGATCGTCTCCGTCTGTGTCATCATCCGTCCGTGTTGTCATTGTTGACGCCGTCGGGGAGGTAGTCAAAGGGAAGGGGAAAGTTTCCCGACGACGACCCTCAGCTCGCCATTAGTTTCAGGGAGAAAAACTCCCCTAATCACGGGCCAAGCCACGAGGAGAAGGTTGCGAAGGGAAGGGGAAATTTTGTTTTTGGTTTATTGGATATTGCTTTACGTCTCATATTTATGCAACTTGGCTAATCGAGACGAAGGGAGGGACGTAAGGGATGACGCGGGGGGACAAGGGGTGGACAGGCCTGTGCTGGTCAGAACCAGCAAGTTCCACGACGACGATCCAGAGCTCACCATTAGTTTCAGGGAGTAAAACTCCCCTAATCACGGGCCAAACCTCGAGAAGGTTGCGAGTTGGAATTTGATGGCACTAAAAGTGTAGTTAGTGTCTTTTTGCTTCGTAGGGCAGTATAGACTACAGTACTTAAAAAATTAAAAGGAACTAATTTTCCTACAGTGTCTGAGCACTACTAAGGGTACAGCACGTGTAGTGGCCGTCAATTGTACCAACGCTTGCCTGTCAAGCGGGGCAGAATAAAGAGCGAACAAAACCTTCCAGTGTGGACTGAACAAAGAACCTTCTGAAGTAAATAAACTTCATCAAACAGAATGATGCAAGGAAATATGAGCCAAGACTTGCTCAAACAACACATTCAGTAGTAATAGAAACGAACTCCCGTGTACAGAAGGAGCCTTACGAGATCAGAACGAAGAGCTCACACAAAACACGTCCACCTCGCACTAGAACAACGGGCCGACTGTGGGCGAGGCTCCACTGGGTGCATGCAGGTGGTGGTAGTCAAAAGGTGCGGGGCGGCGAGGTCATATCGACGCTGCGCGTCAAGTGCATTGAAGGGTGGATTTTGGGTGTAATTTGGGTGTAATTGTCCGAGCTAGATACGCTGGCGTAATATTCACCAAGTGCGTCTGCAATATCATGCTGTGAGGTAATTAATCGAGAATTTATAAGTAGTCCAGAGGGGCTACTGAAGGTGTTCCTGCCTGAAATCTTTTTAATCTTACTCCAGACTTTTGCTGCTGGAGTACGGTGAGTTATAGAAGATACGTATTTTCCCCATGATCTTTTACGTGATGCCTTTATAACGAATCTTGCTTTTGCTCTCAGTTGTCTAAATATTTCTAAATTTTCTAGGGTTGGAAATTTACTAAATCTCTTTAGCGCCTTTCTCCGGCTTTCAATTGCTTCCTTACACTCATTGTTCCTCCAGGGAACTGGAACTCTTCTTGGGTGAATCGATGTTTGTAAATTATGGAAAACCCCATTGCACTCCAAAAAAAAATGTTCCAAAACAATCTTAAAATTGCTGCCTTAGTGATGAACTTGATACATTTATGATAGAAACTTTAGCCATAGGCATATGGAATCTAAACACATATTTTGTAAGACTAGCATAGAGTGAGCATTATGATTTTAATTTTTTTCTATTCCAAGTCCGTGAGCCTTGTCGGAGGAAGTGACGTCAAAGAATGCGTGCGTCGCATCATGAGTCAGGTCTTCAGCAATAATGTGGCCCATGAAATAAATTGGGCGGGCAGTAAGAAACTGGCACTAAAATCATGTTTGAACGTTGTCAAACTGATCCAAGGTAAGCCAAGAAAAAGGAATGTGACCCCATACCTTCAATTTCATTTTGGTTTGAGATAATAAAGTATATTTTGTCTTTAAGGGGGAGAGAGCTTATGTATTGAGTAAATGGTTTTACTAGCTAGAGCTGTTGGGCTTACAAAGTTAACACCATGTGACTAGGGAGGCCATTCTAGCTTCTTAAACTTTAGTTACCGTATTTACATGCATATAGGCCGCACTTTTTTTCATATTTGATCCCCTCAAAAACTGACTGTAGCTTATCTGCGTACGTGAAAAAAAAAATTACGTCAATATGCTTATATTCAAACAGTGCGCGCTTTGAAAGGTTCCGTCATTCTCTAGACCACGTTGCAGCATTTTCTGCACATCATCGTTTCTGGCAACTAGAGGCATTTTACACGACGATACGATATGTGCGCGGCATTTGACGCAAAGCTAGGGATGCGCACAAACCCAGTACCTCCCCTCCGAATCACAGGCTCCGGTTCTCCTCCCTCTCTCGTCTCGCTTTCACCTCACGTTCAGTGTAAGTCAGTAACTCGTTGGCAGTCAAGGAGAAGAGTTGTCATCTAGGCGGGTGAAATTTTTGCGCTCACTCGTAATTCACACAATGCCGTGATTCCAGCTGACAGAACTCAAAGATGGCTATATTATCTTGAAGTGACATTGATGTAAGTACATTACACATATATACTGCTAATATTAATTGTAATTATCAGTGTTTCGAGGTTATATTTCACTGTTTATTCCATATTACAAAATCGTTTGTAGTCTCGCAAACCACATTTCGTATTTACATGGTCGTAGATGAAAAAATGTTTCTATGAATCTAATAGAAGAAATCTTGTACTGTCACTTCTCACGAACTTATAAAAGTAACAAGAACAAGAACAAACAAGAACAGAACGAAGAGCGGAGACAAAACACATCCGCCTCCGACAAGAACAACTGACCGACTGCGAGACTGCTGCTGTGCTATGCGTTCTGTAGCCTGTGTTGATGGCAGTCAAAAGGTGCGGGGCGGCGAGGTCATATCGACGTTGCACGTCAAGTGCACTGAAATTATTCTAAATCGTAAAATGACACAAGCACATGATATAAAGATGTATAAAAATAAGTTGCGAATGATATTGATATTTAAGAGTGTAAAAGGTTCAAAGCGACGATACTATACGACGATTTTTATGCGGCTCGTTGGTCTTGTTGTCAGCGTATCTGCTTCCAATGCAGAAGATCCAGGGTTCGATTCCCCCCAAAGTCAGAAATTTTTTAACGTCTGATTTGAGTCATCTGAGCCAATAGTGAATGATGACCATTATCCAATAGTTTACTATTGGAATCTTAATAGAAGTAGTAATCCTTAATAGTAAAAGTGAATAAATAGTAATCTCGAATAGTTATTCCAAATTTACTAGCTCAAGAGTAACAGCCAATAGAAATTCCAATAGTAGAATCAATAGTGATTTTTCACAGGGGATAGGCTACCCACTCAGCCATGTTGCTGATTTTAAGTGGGGGGGACATGGAATTTAAAGCTGACCAAGCCAACCCTGTAGTCCAAAGCAATTGACTCAGCCACACTTAAGCCAAAGATTTGGTTGCGATATATGGATGACATCTATGTAATTTGGCCACATGGTAGGAAAACAGTACATGCATTTTTGGTCCATTTGAATAGTATCCATCCAAGCATTCAGTTCACTATAGAATTAGAGACGAATGGCCAACTAGCTTTTCTGGATATTCTAGTCATGAGGGGAAATATACCTGGCCACGCAGTTTATCGTAAACCCACTCAAACCAACTTGTACCTGCATGAGACATCCCATCACCACCCTCCACAGAAACAGTCTGTTATTAACATGCTGGTAACCCGCGCTAACAGACTGTCAGACGAATCAAGTTTAGGGAGGGAAAAGGTGGTGCTCAGAGAAGCATTATTGACACAATACGAATATTAATAAGAATATCTTAATAAACACTTCTTACTAAAAGCAACACATTGTAATATTACCATGAGTATCTCTTGATTCATAAATCTGAACTGATAAGTGCTACTATGCTATGGTACATATTATATACAGTCTCTTTACTAGTATATGGAAAGATAAATATAACTCAAAAGTACTCTGGATTAATGTTCTAAAGAGTTTTGTTTTAGACAAATGTATGCTTAGGGATATAAAGATAGTCGCTTTTCCAAGTTTTATAAACTCATAGTTTTTTTATGAGAATTTGAGCCCTATATTTTTCTAAAAGACCCAATAATAAGAGTATACTATAAGAATAAAAATAGTGTGGGTCTCCTCAGATATTTCATAATCCAACCTTTATGTACACTTAGGTACATTTTATATGTAAAAATAAAATGCCGTAATATTCGCTTATGCCCGCCAACAAGCGCATTTGTTATTGATAATACAGACGCATTAGTTATTTGGCTCCACCACGACTATCACTAACCGTAAACGTTAAATAGATAAAGATTAAAATGTTTAAACATGATAACAAATCAACACACAAAAGTAAATTTTGTTTAAAATAAATTACGTTATATTGTTTTTGATTGATTGATTGGATATTGCTTTACGTCTCATATTAATGCAACTTGGCTAATCGAGACGAAGAAAGGGACGTAAGGGATGACGCGGGGGGACAAGGGGTGGACAGGCCTGTGCTGATCAGAACCAGCCACAAGCATATGGGGAGGGCAGGGGTTCCCCCACGTCGTGGTCGTCTCCGTCCGTGTTGTCTTTGTCGTCGCCGTCGGGGAGGTAGTCAAAGGGAAGGGGTTCCCCGATTTTGTTGGTTCGTCTGGAGGAAAATGACCAAGCAGAATCGAATGAAGACGTGGAGGAAGACAATGCAGAGCGTCTGGAGGAAGCTGACCAAGCAGAATCAAATGAAGACGTGGAGGAAGACAATGCAGAGCGTCTGGAGGAAGCTGACCAAGCAGAATCAAATGAAGGCGTGGAGGAAGACAATGCAGAGCGTCTGGAGGAAGCTCTAGAAAAAGAATCCAAAAGGAACGGCGAGGGTAAGCAAGACGTCAACTTAGAGGATGGTGAACGCCCTCTTTACCCCAGGGCACCAATTTCTATTATTGAAAGCCTGCTGGCAATTCTTTTGTTTACTTCCACCCATTTGGTGACATGCGTAGCTCTAGCTGATCAGTCAATTTTAATTTGTTTACATTGCATAACTCCAAATTTTTGTAAAACTTCCCTTAATTTGTTTAAAAAGTATTTTACAGCCGATAACGTTCCCCTTAAATGCCATTTTTATTGAGGTTTGTGCTTCCTAAGACTTAAAAACAAAACTGACAAGTGTAATGGCTGCCAATCGAACAACGTTGGTTATTTCATCAAAATTCAACTGCTCGGTCAATTACAAAACATTTTCAGAAGAGATCACTTTTATGAAAATTTGCAGAACAGATTTTGCGGGCAAAAACAATCAGGTAAAAATATTGAAGAAATCTATGATGGAGAAGTACATGCCAGCCACTTTGGAGACTGTGTTTTTTTTTTACGGAATCAAAACAATATATCATTTATGTGGTATACAGATGGAGTATGTCTTTTCAAATCCTCAAACTTTTCTATATGGCCGCTTTACTTCACTATAAACGAATTACCCTATAAAACAAGAACTCAACACGAGAATCTGATTTTGGCAGGCCTGTGGTTTGGCTCGTGTAAGCCAAATCCTAAAACGTTCCTTTATCCCTTGCACAAAACTCTTACAGATTTCCACACTTTCCAATTTAATGGCAATTATGGATGTGGGAGATGCAAGGACAAAGAAGAAACGCATGTGATAGGTGGCAATAGTCGCGTGCACGTGTATCATTACAATAAAAATATGGAGCTACGTTCACATGACTAATCACTCAAATGGGGGAAATATTCTACCAAAATGGAATTTAAATTCGGCGTTCAGGGTCCGTCAGTACTGTCATATATCGTAACAGACATTATTAAATCCACGGGAATTGACATCATGCATGGCGTGTTTTTAAGTGTTATGATACACGAATGGTTTAGTTCAACGTACCACAAAGACCCATTCTGCATGCTCATTTAGAGGTTCTACGACTACTTTAACAACATTGTGCATGCTCATTTAGAGGTTCTACGACTACTTTAACAAACATTTCTAATTTATCATCTGCACTTACTTGCTTAACGTCTCATATTTATGCAACTTGGTAAATCAAGACGAAGGGTGGGACGTAAGGGGTGACGCGGGGGGACAAGGGGTGGACAGGTCTGTGCTGGTCAGAACCAGCCACAAGCGTATGGGGAGGGCAGGGGTACCCCCACGTCGTGGTCGTCTCCGTCTGTGTCATCATCCGTCCGTGATTGGATATTGCTTAACGTCTCATATTTATGCAACTTGGCTAATCGAGACGAAGGGAGGAACTTACGGGGGGACAAGGGGTGGACAGAGCTGTGCTGGTCAGAACCAGCCACAAGCGTATGAGTAGGGCAGGGGTACCCCCACTTCGTGGTCGTCTCCGTCTGTGTCATCATCCGTCCGTGTTGTCATTGTCGTTGCCGTCGGGGAGGTAGTCAAAGGGAAGGGGAAAGTTCCCCGACGACGACCCAGAGCTTGCCATTAGTTTCAGGGAGAAAAACTCCCCTAATCACGAGCCAAACCACGAGAAGGTTGCGAGTTGGAATTTGATGGCCCTTGGCTAATCGAGACGAAGGGAGGGACGTAAGGGGTGACGCGGGGGAACAAGGGGTGGACAGGCCTGTTCTCCATGTGGTGTCATAGGCCTTTTCCAAATCGAAAAAGATGGCAACTGCATGTTGTTTATTTTAAAAAGCATCACCTATATATCCCACCAATCTGACTAGACGTCGGTAACAGAACGACAGCGCTGGAAACCCGATTGTTCTGGAGTCAGTAGATTCTGGCTTTCCAATATCCACATCAGTCGTTTGTTTATTATTCTTTCCAACAATTTGCATAAGTAGCTTGTTAGAGATATTGGGCGATAATTTGAAGGTTGTTCTTTGCTTTTGCCGGATTTAAGGATAGGGACTGTGATTGCTTCTCTCCACGATTCAGGGAATGTTTCCTCTAACCAGATGCTATTAAACATATTGAGGATATATTTGAGGGTACATGGAGGCAGGTGCTTTATCATCTCATTGTGGATGTTGTCTGGGCCAGCTGCAGAATTTTTTAATTGTTTTAGTGAGGACATAAATTCCCAGTTTGAAAATGGAAGGTTATACGTTTCTGTACCCAATGAGGAGAATTGTAAATCGATTATTTCTGCTTGTTACTTCAAGCAACGGAATTGTTTGTTGTAATTGTCCGAGCTAGATACGCTGGCGTAATATTCGCCAAGTGCGTCTGCAATATCATACTGTGTGGTAATTAATCGAGAATTTATTAGTCGTCGCATGTGTGCGACGCACGGCCGATCTTCGTGGACGTGACGTTAGCGCAGCTCAAGTCCTCGGCCGTCTGGAAGCGAGAAGCCGCCCTCCCCAAGTCTCTGGTCCCCCTCGACCTGGCCTACTCCAAACTGAACGCCACAAAGTTCGATCTGTCACATGTTAACAGGCACAAGGATGCACTACCAGTAAGGCCACTTGAGCACGAAGGATTTTATTTTTGGTAGAAATATATTTATTGTATTTTATTTTTCTTTGTTGCATTGTGATTGTTTTAATGTATCATGTTGTAGGCTGAGGCACTTATAAATACTAAAAATAAATAATACTCTTCCGAGCGACAGTGACTATCTCTAGTAAACACCCACAGTAGACTACACTTTGCACAATTGTAATCCGCCTAATTTCAAATAAACATATTTTATAGGTTTTTTTTTACTCGAGTCTAGCGTAAACTACTGTTCATAAGTTGGTAGTCATGCTCTTGTTTCCAAGTTCGACTGTCGACCTGATACTTCTATTGTTTTTGTTACTGAAACTGTCAGTTCTAGGCCTAAAAAAGTTGTATTTCGTTTCTAGTGTTTGTATTTGTGCTAAGATGCATAGAATTGCTGTTAAAAAGCGAAAGTTTCATTTAAATCAACATAGACCTAGTAAGCTACCTCTCAAGGAGAATCGAGTTCTGATTAATATTGAAAACAATGGTGTTATTCCAAACCAAAGTGAACCTAACCTCCCTAGGCCTAGGCCTAACATTGAACCTGATTTGCCCAAGCCCAGTACTTCGAGGCGAAAGCTTTCCTCTATTGATAATAACACTAGTGGTGAAGGCCTAGATGTATGCGTGGAAGCAATACCCAAAGGTTATGTAATAATTAGTTTGGACTTAGTCTCTAATCTTATAAACAAGTCTGTGTTGTGTAAAACATGTCACGGTGAAAATTGTGTTGAGCTAGTTGAAGACATTTCAAAGCGGAGCCCGTGTGGGCAACGTACGTCGAGTCGAGCTTCGATTTGTGTTAGTCGTACGTACCTCACCCGCACCGCGCCCATACCGTCAAAACTGTATGTATTTCAATATTTTGCGAGTGTCGTTTATGCGAGAAACATGCTAATAAATATTTTAATGTAGGCAAGTCCTGCTTAATATAAAAAATGCTATTATGCCTAATAGTTTACAACTACTTAGTTCCTTATTTTAGCATTATACTTGTGTTCATATTATGTAAGTGTAACATGGAGTACAAAGTGAAAACAGTTATTATTAATGATCCAATCTCATAATATTTTCTTAAAAACTTTGAATTTGAATTTTATTAGCTAAAACTCAACTAATTTTCAATGCTAAGAAAAACATCAAGACGAAAATAAAAATATAATTTAACAATAATTATTGCTTGTCGATATGGTATACATAAATGCCATCGTGGCTTTGCACACCATATTTAATACTTATGTTGGAATATAAATGATTGGATGGATGAACAAATACGTCATTAAACATCAAAGTCTACTGCTAGCATTATTATTGTTATATGTTTTCCAACACTTTTATATAACGTTCTTAGTTACTGTAGAATAATAACCTTATTGTATATTCGAGAACGTATTGATTGGCAAAACACGAGCGCGCCACGTCCAACATTAGGCTAGTTTAACTCCTCTCATTTATCAGTTCACCGTGGCCGAACGGTCTAGTGGCTGGCTTTCAGATTCCAGGTTGAAGGAGCGAGGCATGGACGAGGTTCGAATACACAAGATGGAGTAAAATTTGTTACCTAATGTAAGTTTCCAAAACGATTAACATGATAAAATAATCATATGAACTGCCACTGAACTTGACTTGCAGTAATGAATACATTTCTAATATTTTTTCGTAATATTATTTATTGGCATAGCTGCTTCCTATGATACTTTTTAGATTCTCTACCAGATGGAGCTAGCGACCTAGTTCCCTGCAGGCGAAGCCATGTGCATGCGAAATATTACTGGGTGTCGTAAACGTGTGTTTCCCGTGTGGGTAAGGTGTGGGCGGAGTGTGACTCCTAGTGCCGTAAACGTGTGTTTCCCATGCGGGTAAGGTGTGGGCGTAATATTACTGAGTGCCGTATACGTGTGTTTCCTGTGTGGGTAAGGTGCATCCCCAGTATGTATACCATGCTAAAATACGTGCAGAGAACGTGCGTAATACATGCGGGCAGAAGTGACACTTTTCTGCGGGAAAAGTATGGGGCAATACATACATAAAACGTACGTACGCGTACGTGCGTTTTACGTGCGGGCGCGATGAACTGTGTTTGCTGGGTAGATATTTAGATAATATAAGTTTTATTAACTAGCAGGTCGTCCATCCATGGATGTTACTATTACACAACATACCTAGAAGATGCAATGCAAGACAATGAAGTTGGGCACAAGTCGGGTGTAGAACATAACAACCAAGACATAAGTAAGTTACCCCGTCACAAACAGCAGGTGGGCGAATCAATACCATACAATGAAGTTGGTCACAAGTTGGGTGTAGAACACAACAAAGAAAGAAGTAAGTCAACTTATCAAAAACAGCAGGTGGGCGAATCATTTTACCAGACATTGAAGTGGTATGCAACTATGATGCAAGAAAGCTCAACCATGACAAAAAAGCATAAGGTATACTTATTGGAGAAGTGTTGGGTACAACTGCAAATAATTTCTGTGTTGGAGTGGAGTACAGGGCTAGGGTTTACCCAGGTATCAGGATAAATGAACTTAAAAAGAAGGTAGAAGAGTACAAATCGGATGGAAATATAGAGGTGGCGGTAATATGTGCAGGGAACAGAGAGAAGTGGGCTGGAGAGGAAAAGGCAGTCATGCTAGGGCATCTACAAGGCTAACTTGTATTGGTGAAGAGAAAGTTTTATAATGCCAAGATAGGCATGTGTGGGCTAAGCACCTGGAGAGGTGTAAGCTTAGGTGTCAATAATGACGTAAAAGAAATATGCAAAAGGATTGAAGTAGAATATATAGACATGAATGGGATGGAAGGAAAAGAAGAGAAATGGAACAGAGCAAAAGAAGTGGGAATAAGAGCAAAACGCTTCGCAATGAGCAACGAGGGAAAATGGCTAGGCCTATAATATGAATGTAAGAAAAAAGGAAAGGAATCTGAAACAATGTGGCAGAAGGATTTTCACACAAGGTGGGTGTGGAGAAAAAGAAGTTAGACATAGACCGTGGACAAAGGAGAAAACCGAACAAAATAAGGAGAACATCATCACACAGGAAAGAAGGAAAAGTTGGTCCCTAGTGGTCTAGTGGGCACAATAAATATAGTGTGACTTAATGGTAAAATCGAAGAGATCATTATCATGAAAGAACAGAAACTGTGTGTAATGGGACTCAGTGAGACAAAGTGGAAAGGGTGTGGAAACAAGAATCTCAGAGAAGGATACAAGCTGTGGTGGTCTGGAGGAGTGTATGGAAGAAATGGGGTAGCATTTGTGGTAAGCCCTGAATGGAAAGACAGTATTGTAAATGTGAAAAGCCATAGTGATAGAATGATACAGATGTACATCTTGTGCGATGACAGCATGATGTGACGTCACAGGCCCTAGCCCTAGATCATTTTATTTTTTGTGTTGAAAATTGCTATAATTTGCATAATATGTCTCATCGGAAACCAGCTGATAATTTTCGGACTTTAATTAATTAGTGAATCAATCATCACGTGTGTGGTAATTTGCATATACCTATGCAAATTACAAGCAGCTAGCCTGCTTCATCAACCTAGAGTTGATTGTGTGCTGCATTCCATAGTGGAGCTACGGCTCATGTTTTTGATTTTGCGTGTACGTTGTGGCCTATCCATGACGTCACGCCAATGATAAATTTATACCGAGCTGGAAGTTGTAGGAGGCTTCAAGATTTCACCCCGATCGGTGAGAATTTGGAAACCGGCGAGCTCGCCTAAAACGAAACAAAAAAGATCGCTTGTGTATGACGAGGAAATGACTATGCAACCGGGAACCAAGAGGCTGAATTCAAAAAAGGATAAATATGGTACAGTGGACTTCTTGCCTGAATCCTTACCTGATGCAGAAACTATAGACACTCAACTGGAGAAGTGGGGTTGGCTCCAAGAGGAGCTCATTAAATCAAAATGTGACCGAGATGAAAATATGATCAAATCCTTCATGGAATTAGCCTATACAACTTAGAGGCAAGATATCACAATCCCAAGGTGTTTCAACAAGCGATATTTGCCGAAATTAGCCTTTTTTGTTTGAGGTAAGCCCGCATATTTTTTACCAACTGCAGGTCCTCCAGATTCGCTATATTATGTAGAACACAGCAGACTCGGAAGAAATGGCAGATTCGAAATTGACACTTTGCAAGACGAAAGTTCCTGTTCTAGTTCGTCCTTTTCAAAAAAGAGTAAATCGGATGAGCGAGAACGAGAAAACGAAGACACCTAAATCGAATGACAGTGATTTCCCAGATTGCTGGAACAAAAGTCAGTCTGAAAGTTTTAAAACAAAAAATAATTAGTTAATTGTAAAAAATAAAGCTTTGGGTTGCTCAGTGTTTGCGCCAATGTTCTTAGTGTATAGTAGGCCTATAGTTTCTAGATTTGTTTATATTTTACGTATTATCTCTTACATTTTCGTTGTGACTTGATTCACCCTGTGTAAACCCCTCTTTTCCCCTCTTTATAACTAGTTCTGTTATCTCTTCTCTCGCGACCAGACCTCGCAGTCAGTTGCTCATACACCCTCGTAGAATACAGTTGTCTGCCTACCTTCGTACGGCCAGTTACCCGTCTACCTTCACAGGGTGAAATTCTCTCAACTACTAGAGAGCAGTACAAACCTCTCGTAGTATAGCAAACAGTATATAGTGCCTGTAATCTCTCACGTCGCCCGACTTCAAGTCTACGCTCGCAAGCTTCGACTGCCGAACAGGCACATTTATTATTTATTACTTATCTATTTCTTCTAAACTCGAGTTTCTTTCTTCTTTTACTATCTATTACGTGGTGTGCACCCCATCTGCGCCACCATGCCTACCACGCTCTGCACTTCTTTCTCACGCCCTCACTACAACTAGAGTAAGTGCAGTGCTACTTCATTTTCACACTCTCAAATTCATACAGTCCACTTATTACTTTCTCAGAGCCACGGCCCAAACATCTTTTGGACATCCTAGGGCCGGATGTTCAACCATTTTCTTAGTCACTTTTCATTGCCTTTTGCTTCATTCTTTCTGGTAAACTGGCTATCTTGACTAGGTAAAAATTCACCCACCTCGTTTGCACTGTGCTATTCTGTATATTCTGGTTTCGACGCCCTATGTTCTGTTCTCTCTATTCTTTACGCATTTTGTTCACATTCGCCCCCATTCGCTCCCCCCCTCGTTCCCACTTCCCAGAAAGTTTTAACCTTAGCCTCCACACCACCACCAACCTACTTCCCCACTCCCTACACCACCTCTTCTTCACACTCCTACCCATGCAGCTCCTTCAGAAACTGCAAAACATATGAGGATGAAAGAAATTGTTAAGGTATGTTTTGAACTGTAAATTTAATTAGGCCCTATTGTAAATTGATGTTCTAGGTTTCCGTTTAAACCGTACGCATATATTGAAATTTGTGTGTGATTTTTTTAATGCGTCTATAAAACATTTTGCAAATAGGCCAGCCACTCTCATCTGCCCAACAAAGGTTCAGTGATAGGCATCCATAAGCTTTTTGCAAAGGCGTGCCTAAATATTGGACCACTACAATCTCTTGATTGATTGATTGGATATTGCTTAACGTCTGTCTGACATTCTGTCCGACAGTATAATTTTAATTAAAAATGAAAATTTTTTCATTTATACGGATTTCCATTCTCAAATAAGTTTAGTTTAGTTCTGGATATTCTCTGCAAGCGGTTAGGACTAATCTAAATTAATTCCAACGTTTGAACATAGGCCTACCATATTGTTATTCTATGTAGCCTATCATGTTTTGCTGATTAGTGATTACCTTCTTGTTTTAAGCATTCATCAAACCAAATTTAGTACATTGTGGCAAAAAAGTAGGCCTAGGCTATTGCTTTACTGATCTGTAAGCCTAAGCCAACAACAGCCCAATTATTTTCTTTGCATGTTCCTCAAACTAATTCGCTAAATCAGTAACATTATGTTTGACTAAACTCTCCATCGATACCATCATGATATTTCTTTCAGGCCTAAACATTTCTTATTGTTTACAGACATAAATGTAAAAACGGTACGAAAAGTCTTCAACAGCAGTAAAGCAGATAAAATTGTCACTCCAGGAAAACAGCGGACCACTAGAAAGAAAACTGTCCTTAGGGAAGTGGACGACTGTATGAAATCCAACATTCAACGAGAATATACAACATGAATGCCAAAGATAAGTTACAAGAAACAACGGTCTAGGGCCAATGCAATGGGTCAAGGTACATCATAGTCATCATAGTCAGTGCTTGGGGTCACGGAACTCGAATAAATCCGATAACGTAAGCAAAGGGTGCGATCAGGGCCTATGCCTAGGCCTAAGGCGGGGAAATGATCTGCAAGAGAGCTGTCGGCAGAGTGCTCAACCAAACCAGAGTGGAAACAAATTCAACAACTGAGACGATAAAAAATGAACCACGGGAGTTAAAGTCTGAAAATAACGAATTAAAATCTCAGCTGAGACGATTTTTGAGGTTAAGTTGCCCAAACTCAACCAACTCATTGCCCAAATGCACGTCGCAGAGGGCTTACATGAGTCCGAGTATAGGCCTAGGGCAGCCAACTAGGACTCTTAGCCCTCCGCCCAGGCGTACAACCACGGAGATATGCCTAGAAGAATCAACTGCATGTGAAGAAGAATCTACTACATGTGAACGCACCTGCTCAACTGTGCCAAAACCTACATCTTCGATCTCGGGCTCTTCAAGAAATGGGCCACTGTCTGGTGCAGACCTACGCCATGTTGACATTCACGAGATATGCCGTCTATTCGATACACTACACAACAAGCCTTGGTCCATTGAGTGCCTGCAAGGCTCATGCTAAAACATGGCTAGGACAATCCTGATCCTAGCAGATAACCATGGCAGAGGCTTGAGAGAGGAATTAATGCAAACATTAGGCCCAGGATCCTCAACAAAGGTCAGTTGTACATTTTAAAAAAATGCAAAACTGTCAGATGTAATAAACAACAACTCAAGTCAGTCACTCAAGTCAATTTTTTGGATATTGCTTTACGTCTCATATTTATGCAACTTGGCTAATCGAGACGAAGGGAGGGACGTAAGGGATGACGCGGGGGGACAAGGGGTGGACAGGCCTGTGCTGGTCAGAACCAGCCACAAGCATATGAGGAGGGCAGGGGTTCCCCCACGTCGTGGTCGTCTCCGTCTGTGTCATCATCCGTCCTTGTTGTCTTTGTCGTCGCCGTCGGGGAGGTAGTCAAAGGGAAGGGGTTCCCCGAAGTCAAGTCAACTCCAAGGACCCAGGGATAGAAATGTGGTTGTGATCTTGGGAGGTACAAATAACATTGGGGGGATGGGACTTCTTGCCTTCCAGACGATGAGATAAAGATGAAGATTACCTCTCCACTAACAACTGCCCTTGACTCTCTCGTAGTGGAAAATGAAGTAGTAGTACTCGCAATTCCCAGACGTCTAGATAAGCCACACCTCAATGTTACAATAGCCAGAGTCAATAGGGAAATTAAGGTAGCCGTAGCATCCAGGTCTAAATACAACCTTTGGGGACTGTGAGGAGCTACTGCACCCCGTACTTCATGTAGGGTGACCAGCCCAACCCCAACCTGTGCAGTCTGCTATTCAGAGACCGAAACGATAAGGTGACTGCAAATACCTGGGTCCAGTTGTTTGCAACTGGCACCTGGACGAATCTCGTGTCTCTCAATATGACTTACTGCAACGTCTCGGGCGCGGTAGCAGAGGCAATCGTCTTACACCTCAAGAACCTGCTCATTATTACGATATCTGCATGGTCGCATGGAATCATCTTTAAGGGGTTGGAAATCATAATCAAGGGATGTCCACAACTTCAATAGCTGCGTCTAATCGACCCGCTTCAGAAAAGTCGTAAGGCAATTCTTCTGATCCCAGAATATTGTCACGTTGAGAGATTGACTAGCCCTTTGGTATAGATGTTATTTACCAAAGTAACTATGGTTTTGGGGAACGTAGCTGTTGTTTGTTACATAGGCTAATCTTCCCAACGGTGACCGAGACCGATAGGTATAAATGGGGTGATTTCCAGGACATGTATTAAGGGGTTTAACATAATCAAGAACACTATTTCAACAAAAGAAGGAGCACATGTATTTAACAAATTGATGACCTAATCTTGCCTATCAGCTGGGTGCTTGCATTTTACCCGACTGAACGTGAGTTCGTGTCCCCTGACTTGACTGACATTAATGTATCGAAATCATTTGGCTTACTCTATTCCATTTGGACCCTGGTATGTCAGTGACGACGTCTCGATCCCGGACCCCTGGATGACTTGCCCCTGGTCTTCTCTCTTCGCCACTTGGGACGGCCGCCGCCTCTCGGCCTCACCCTGACTCCGGGCACTCCTGACTCGCTCTCTTATTGTTCTTCTTTCAGTTCTCTGCGTCCAACTCCATTTGTTACCCAACGTTATTACTGGCCTTGTCGGAAACACATTTAACTCTTCCCCGAAGACAACTTGTGTGTTTGCTGGTCAGAATGTAACTCCCCGATCAGATCACACCTCGCACACCAAGAAGCCTCCCCTAGACTCCTCCTGACTTCCCCCCTCCAGGGCTCAGTCTGCACGTCTCGAGGGCCTAAGTCCAACCCACTTCCCCCTCCAAGGCTTTTAGTTGAGTTGTACTCGAACCCGTCGTGTTAGTGAAACCTCTGCATTCTTTTCTATTAAAACAATAACGGTCATGTTCCCAATAAAGTTATGTAATCGCCACTATGCACATTCCGACCATGTTATAATAACTTAACTTGTTTAATGAAGTGTCTCAATCACTATTGTCAACAAAAGACACCAAATCACTTAGCATAAGAAATAGTCCATGCAATACCAGTAAAAAGGGTAGAAACTACCCCAAACATGACAATATCTTCCTCGTCTTAAAATATTGATGATCGTCCAATGTAATCCGTATTGTCTTCCTCCTTGGGCGTCTGTATCCCAAATAAAGCCACTTATGCCTAAACTAAAAATAGAATACATAGATAGTGAGACATTTTGCTGTTAGACAGAAGTTTGGTCACAAATAACAAGTTGACGCATATGCCACAGAACGATTGGTCAGAGTGGGATCGTCTAATAAATCAGTTTTTTGTTTTCTTTTTTAACGATATTTTCTTTTTTTCTTTCATTCTTTTTCTATTCTTTTCATTCCCCACCCTATTTTATATTTGATTCATTCATTAATTGCATTTAATATCCTTTTTATTTATTACCAAAATTGTTGAGTTTTAATGCATTGTTGTAATATTACTATTTCAATATTAGCTTAAATGTAGTTCATTGTTGTGTATGCATCTATGTAGTAAGATTTACTTAGTTGTCCTCCATTGTAAATCAGTTTTTATAACTGAATAGGATGGACATTAAATAAAAAAATAAAAGTAACTTGATGACAGCAACAAATGAACAAGTCACATTATCATGGCAGGTGACCGGATTTTGTATATACCTAATTATTTCCTTCATTGAAACTTCAATGACAGTGTTTTGAACACGTTGTAGATTATTTGTGAACATAATGTATTATTTGGAAGAAACTCAACGGATTTAAAATACTTTTACTTGATGGAAGAAGTGTGTGAAACCCCCTTGGTGGTCAATTTAGATATTTTGAATTTATATCTTAGGATTAGATGTTTTATGTTTGTATATGCTTTTTCATTTATTTTAGACTATACCTCAATGTAAAATGGCAGAAATGCTGTATTTGAGTGAACCAATAAATAAATAAATACATTCCTTTCAATACTTTGTATTTACCAGCACGCTATAGTTCATCCTTTCCCCAATCGTGAAACAATCAGACTGCAAATCTTGGCTCAAAGGAAATGAATCAAACAGATGGTCAATTCTCTTCTGGAGTATAATATGTTTGGTAGAATGAATGGTAGAATGTGTGGCTTGTTGGTCTTGTGGTTAGCGTATCTGCTTCCAATGCAGAAGGTCCAGGGTTCGATTCCCGCTAAAGTCAGAAGTTTTTTAACTTCTGATTTGGACTTAGGTTCATTAGTTCTTGTCTTAGGAGTTTGTAAACGGTGACTTTGCAGCCGTCCTAGCAACAAAGCACATAATAGATTTCAGAGTTGTTCTGAATCGGCCTTGTTGATTCTGGCGTTGATTCGCGGGTGTTCGCACTGTCCATACCACTGATTGCTATATTTCCTATTAAAAATATCGATCTTTGGTTGGTTATCGCTCACTCGTCGATTGCGTCGGGCCTGCAGGGTTGGCTTGGTCGCTTTGATTAAAAGTCCCCCAGTGAAAACCAGTTATATAACTAAGTGGGTAGACTATTAATAAAATGTATTTATTTATTTACTCAAATCACTAAGCAACAATCAATAACATCAACATCAACTGTTTTTTGGCTGAACCAAGTTCCAGTTGGGTGCCCATTTAAGAGCTAGTCAGAGTTTGAGTTTGCTGTTGGTTTGCAAAAGAGTAAGGATGTGGCTTTGTCATTCCATAATCTTGTTAGTTAGTTAGTTAGTTATTAGGGTTTAAGGGCACACAACACTAAGGTTATTAGTGCCCGTATTCTCTTTTAGAGTGATGTGCTATTTTAAATTCTATTATACAACTTTGTTGATTTCAGATATTTAAAAACATTGGTTATATTCTCAGATTCATCAGATAAAATTTCTTTTAAATAAGTTTTAGTTTAAAATCATTCCTCTCGTCCATGTGTTGGGGACATTCTACTAAAATGTGCTTAACAGTTAAAATCTCACCACACTGCTCACATGGGGGTAATCTTGTTGATATTGAAGAAATGTTTCTTTGTCAGTGGTGGTTTTTCATGTTTCTAGGCCAGAATGTATGGCTAAGTCTAAGCCTACCTTTTTATAAAACTCACTAATTTGATCAGCCATGTTTGTTGACATGTTTCTGAGATGAAGATTGTTCTTCCTCTCGGTGTCCATTAAAAACTAAATCAATACATCCCTGAGGATATAATATGTACTTCTATTATTCTCTGTTCACTTGGTCCACTCTGGACAATGATCTTGTAGAAAATTTGGATGACGAAAACTAAACTAGTGATTAGACTATACTATATTGTACTATCAACAACATTAGGTAATAAAGATGTCATGTGGGTATGTTGACGCTCTTTTAAGACAACGGGAACAATATGATCCAATTAAAGACGAATAAAGGTACATTCGATTTCTGGGTATAGTCCGTCACAAGTTGATATATATAAAAGAAACAAATTGGGGTAGTATAAGTAATTAAACCAAAGTGTATGCCTATTTTACATTTCAATGCCACTGGTTCGATTGATCGTAAGTTAAGAAACAATAGAAAAGTGGGATGGGGTTATAAGAGAAACAAAATCATCACTATAACTTTAGGAGTAGATACCAGGGCAGACTTCACACAGGGCGGCCAGCAACAGCCAAGGAGGTAAGTGGCCAAGGCTAACTAGGCCCTGTACCGAAAGTTAGTTCAAGGCCTCCTCACTCTGAACCCACTACCCTTTGGCTTAGAAGACCGATAACTAACATTTGAAATAGTTATGAACAAAGCAGCAGATACGGCCATCTCCACCACTCACAGACCTACCAATGGACCACTGGGTCAACCACCTGCAAATAAACACAAGCATTCCAGGCGTAGCGTTCCATGGTGGAACGAAGAGTGTTCTAGAGCAGTTGCTGTTCGACGTAGAGCGCTTGCTTCCTGGATGTAGGACTAGAAGAGTGCGCTACAGGACGAGATGTAGTAGTGGTCTCAACAGACACTGATGTCCTCGTCATGTTGGTGGCGCGCTCTGACGAAGAATCGAATTTTAAGGTCCTCCTACATCCAGGAACAAGAACAGTGCCAGGAAAGATGTTTAATGTTTCTGAAATCCAAGAACAGATTGGCAACATGAAAGAGAGTATGCTGTTTTCTCACGCAGTTACGGTTTGTGATACCACGTCCGCCATGTATGGAAAAAGGAAGAAAAACGCGTGAAAACTGCTTGAGAAATCAGCAGAGCTGAGGGGTTGCCCTGCTGTGTTCAACAACTCATCAGCAACGAAAGAGGAAGTGATTGCAGCAGGCGAGAGTTTCATGATGAAGCTGTACAGCACCGAGGACTTCTCCTGTCTAGATGAGCTCCGTCACTGTCAATACGCTCGTACACTAGCTAGGCAAGCCGTGACAGCTTCCTTTGAGCTGGCCACTCTTCCCCCAACAAGTGCCGCATGTGTCCAACACTCACTGCGAACTTACTTGCAGGTAAGAATTTGTTGTACAATTAAATTAAGCCCTTCTTGTGAAAGATGCATTTTAATGTTTTGTGATTTATTCCAGGTTCAAGAGTGGCTACAAAATCCCCTGTGCCCCACTGATTGGGGTTGGCGCCAGGTTCAACAAGATCTAGTCCCAGTGCCTACAGATATGGCTCCTGCTCCAGATTCACTTTTGAATCTTATTTCATGTGGCTACAAGTCTGAATGTGCAGCAAGATGTACATGCCCTGTTGCTGGCTTATCTTGTTCGATGATGTGTGCTCATTGCAGAGGGCGGAGTTGTTTCAACGGTCCGCCTCATGAACAAGATGACGATGATCAAGAATAGTGGTTAATTACGATGTGTGTCTGTGTTTCGTTTTCAATCAAGACATTTTAAAAGTTTTTATAAAAATCGAAATTAATGCTCAATCTTAGACCAGTGCAACCAATGTCTAGAACGCAACTCCAAAATTGTCGCTTATCGACCCTTTTTTCCTAACAAATTTATGTCAACCATGTCAAACGGTACACTTACTTTCTTAGGTTGATACACTTACGTAAAGTGACGTAAGTTCTAAATTTAATGCATGTGGGAACATTTTTAAACCCACAACGATAAAATTGTCACTTAAGCCCTTTGTCATGAAAAAAATGATGACGCGTACATAGAAAGATAAGGGAGTTCTAGTATGTTATAAAGGACCAAAAGCCAAATATATATGACCAATTTTGTGACCAATTTCATCATTTTAAAGTCCATTACAACTAATTTTGGTCCTTATGCCCTTTGTGCACAAAAAAATGACGACGCACAGGGGGAAGAGGGGAGTTTTAGGACGTTTTTATTACCCTCATTGGACCTGTGTGCAAATTTTCAGCTTGAATTTTTTTTGAAAAGGTTTTTGCCAAAATTTTGTCAATATTCCCTGGGCTATAAGTCCACATAAAAGAAAGAGTGGAGCAACGTAAAGTTTAAATTTAAATTAAAAGATTTTTTATCGGGTAAAAAAGCAACTAACAAATTGTTGAAAATGTGGAAGCCCTCAAAGAATTTTAAACAGTGCACAGGAGCCAAATGTTTGTGTTTAAAAGTTTTGCCTAAGCCTATAGCTCGGTCTTCAAAGTCCAACTCGTCCCTTTCCCCCGGGGTTTTTTGCCTGTGAGTAGAGGAGTGTTATTCCCCAAAACTAAGGGGAAACTCGGCCGGTTGGGGGCGGTTGCAAATGAGCTTTTGCGAAAACTTTTTATCCACCTTTCTTCATTACACGTTATCATTTATTTTCTTTCTTTTTTTTCGTCCCCCTGCCGGCCCTCTCTGCAACGAGCACTCCCCCTTCCCCACCCATTTTAAACCCTCCTCCCCACCCCCACTTTTTCCCTTTAACGCCCCTCGTCTTCCCTTAAACTTCCCCCCTTTGGAAAGAAGAAAACATGGTGGAAACCACAATTTGGAAAAATAAAATTTGAAGATTCAAATTTAAAAATTGACATGGGCACTGATAACTCTACTGTTGAGTGCCCCAAAACAACATTAACTAACAAACTATAGTTTGGTATTATTTTTATTATTTTATTTAGGTAGCCTATTTAAAATTTTAAAAATTAAAAAAGTCCCCCCGCCCGGGATCTTTTCGCTGACTAACTAGATCCCCCTTGGGGATTTGCCTGCTATCCACTGGCCGAATACCCCTGTCAGGTCCAAGTCACCATATTTCTAACATAATGTTTAGTATATTTCAGAAACATTTGGTTGAATCAGCTTCCTGCTGGAGCATTGAATGTAGAGGAGATCAACGACATTTTTGCACAGTTTTCGTCTTCCACTTTGGCTAGTATTACTAAAACCAAATACCAACTTGACAAGTTTTTCAAGGAAAATGGCAATATGATTCTCCCAGAAAAAAAAATTTGGACCACATTTGGACTTGGGTCCACAAGCCGATATTATAAATAATATTGACCTTCCACATTTTGCACAAACCCAAAAAATCCATAGGCCTAAGCCTCATTTTCATGTTAAATTACAATTTTTAAAATATTCTAATACATTTGTTTTTTTGAACCCCGGGAACTGACGAAAATTTTAAAAAAAAAGGGCGGTGTTTTTCCCTAAAAGTAGTCATGGGCAGGAAAACCCCACCCCCCGCAAGAAATATAAAAAATTTGCGGCATCACGTAGGTGGAACGAATATGCGGATAAGCAGGGGAACAGTTTCCGGTCTGGGCCATGGAAAAAGTTAGTTAGGGCCTATATTTTTTTTTCATTAAAAAATTAGGAAAGACGGGGGCCCGCTCACTATCCTGGGGTGAAAACCACAACCAGCACGGTTCGGGAGACTTTACCCTTCCCCACCCTCACTTCCGGGAAAAGGGCTTTTCTGTGTGTGACAAGTGACTTACTCATTGAAAGAAAACCGAGGGACAATATTGTGGGGAATGTGTTTTCAAGTGTACTAATCCCCATGCAAGCTTGTAAGTTTAGTTTTTTTGCAGCAATTTCTGAATTATATAGTGGGGCCCTACTTTTTTCCCCACTTTCATATCATTCAAACCCATAAATTTCCAAACTCCTAGTAGAACTAACACAAAACCACCTTGGCCCATCCCCCACAACAGTAGTGTTTGTTAGTAATCGTAGCTTTTTTTCTGTAAAAATTTTTAAAATTTTTTCACAGATACCTACGAATAATATACAGAATATTTACAAATTTATTAATGATGCACTTGTTTGATTGTTTAAATGCCCTTCCCTTTTTTTTCTCTTTAGGGAGAAATATCACCGCAGAAATCCCAAAAAGATAAAAAACATACCCACTCCGTGTAATGGAGTTGAAAAACGCGCCCAAGGAAAAAAAACGTCCAAAAAAAAATCATCGATATAAAAAAAGACTTTGCAGCAACCGGTACGCAAAGAAGGAAAAGTATAGGAAACTATAAAAAAGCTGCGTACAGAAAGGACCGCCTGGCCCTGATGAGACCCCAGCTTGAAAAATTTAAAAAAACAAACTCGCTCCTCAAAAAAATTTGCCGCTGCAGTTGGGAATTCATTTTTTACATTAGATAAAGACTCGCTAAATGCAGATTGTTTTAAAGCTTTTTGGTCACCCCATTTTTTAAATGGATATTGTTTAACGTCTCATATTTAGCAATTGCAAAATCGAGACAAAGGGGAGGGACAAAGGGATGACGCGGGGGGGGGGACAAGGTGGACAGGCCTGTGCTGGTCAAACCAGCCACAACATTGGGGAGGGGCAGGGGTTCCCCCACGTCGTGTCTTTCCCCGTCGTGTCCATCCGTCCGTGTTGTTTTTGTGTCGCCGTCGGGGGTTTAGTCAAAGGAAGGGGTTCCCCGACGCGACCAAGCTGCCTTTAGTTTCGGGGAAAAAACCCCCTATTAACGGGCCAAACCGCGAAAAGGGTGTCGAGTTGGAATTTTGAAGGCCCCTTAGTTAGTAAAAAATTTTTTGTTATTCATTTTTGAGGAAATTTTTGGGTTTTTTAAATTCAGTTTTTTTGTCATTTTGGCTATAAAGCTACTCGGTTTTTTTTTTTTTTTTACATTTTTTTGGGGGCTAGTTAGTCCCTCCCAAGTCAA
Source organism: Sweltsa coloradensis (assembly GCA_024449915.1). NCBI lineage: Eukaryota > Metazoa > Arthropoda > Insecta > Plecoptera > Chloroperlidae > Sweltsa > Sweltsa coloradensis. The sequence goes on from JAMZAV010010307.1 coordinate 70,476, forward strand.
CCCTGAAGTGTCAAAAAAATTATGAAAAACATTCCCTTTTTGGCCAAAACCCGGGGAGTCCCAAGCAAGGGGGAACCCCAATAGAACGAAAAGAAGAAGGGTATTAGTTTTTTTAGGGCGGTTTAAAACATGTTTTATTCGCGCCTCCAAGATAAAAAAATTTGCTATCTTGAAGTTACTCCCATGTATTTCTGTCAAGGGAAGAAAGAAGGGAAAAGGGGGGGACAAGGGTGGCAGGCCGTACGGGTCAAACCTCCCCACAAGCAATGGAGGGATAAGGGTTCCCCCATAGTAGTCTGATTAAACAGGCGAACTGGGTGCAATACACGCAAGCACCCCAGTTGAAGAATAAATTTGGTTTTGGCAACCCTTCCACCCCGGGCCAATGATTTTAGTGGCACATAAAAGGGAAAAACCCGACCAGTTGGAGCGGTGCCGAGTATTTTAACCAGGGCATACTACCGAGGAACTGTGCATGTAAAACTTCACATCTAAAGGGGCGTTCAAAAAAGAAACTGACAGTCAAAAACGTGCATATTCATCATTGGACGGAAGACTCGGGGGAACAAGGGACATAAAAAATGCAACGGCTGTATACCACAAGCCTAAAACCAATCTTGAAAATGTGGACAGGGAAAGTTGGGAATTTGAAAAAATGACCCCGAATGATTCGAAAAAAAACCAGCACGCATAAGACTTTAAAAAAACAATAGTTTTAAAAAAATTTTAAAAATTAAAAAAAAAAAATTTAAAATTTCATTTCTTTCACAGTAGTACAAGGGGAAGCTTTTTACGAAATTTGAACAAACGCACGTGCTTCGAACCCCGTGTAAAATCCCTTTTTATTTCGTCTTTGACTTTTTTAATGACATATTTTTTTATTTATAACCGACATTTAATAGTAAAAGGGGGAAATTTCACAAAAAAAATACGAACAATCTGAGTTACAAACGTTATACGTGCCAATGGTAGGGCCTTCCCAAAAGGGAACCAGCAAACATATTATTGTTCGTATCCCAATCGAATGAAGAAAAAAGAAAACACGCCTGTACCGGGATTTAAACCCGGAACCATGGGAAAAAGAAATTGAAAATCCAACAAAAAAAACCCCAGAATCAAAATTTGACTCGTATCATGACCTCCCTTTATTCGCCGATGCCCCTTTGTTTTCTTTGTTATCGTTTTCCTTTTGTGCATTTTTTTCCATTGTCAAGCAATTTACAAAACGGGGACGACAGACGACAAAAAGAAAAGCCTATTATAAAAACCCAAAAGTTGTAAACATCATGCCCATTAGCTTTATGTTTTATTATTGGGTTTTAAGGGCACAAACACTAAGGTTATCATGACCGTATTCTCTTGTATAAGGGCATGTTATTTTAAAAATCCTATTGTACGCGGGTTTTGATTTTCGGGTATTTAAAACATGATGTTCCAGTTTCATCAGAAAAAAATTTTTTAAATTTTGGGTTTTATTTTAAAATCTTTCCTCTGTCCATGTTTTGGGACATTCTACTAAAATTTTTAACAGTTAAAATCTCGCCACAACTGCTCACAGGGTGGTGGGTCTTCCCTTTTAGAAGGATCCTTAGTAGATGTGTGTGTCCAATGCGTAGAGGGGGTCAGAAAAACCCTTCGCGTCAAAAAGGCGCCTTAGAGACCCAAAGGTTTTTAAAATCGCCTTTTTTTCCGAAGCTTATTATTTTGCATGATATGCCATTCTTGCACCACTTTTCTTTAAGTTTAATTTTAAAAATGTTTTTAAGATCGGGGGTTACGCTAATTGGAAATCAATTTCTCTTTGTTACAAGCTTTTTTGGGCCTTTTGGGGGCGAATCCATTAGCATTAAAAAATGGCCCGCAGGGGCTTGTTTCTTTTTAAAATTTTATTTTTAATTTCCTGCTTCCCAAAGCAAATTAACGTGGTTTCTTATCGGGGGTCCCCAACGGGCTTAAAATTAAAAACGTTTTGACTTGTATTCATTTAACAGTATATCTAGGCTGTTTTTTTGGTAAGTACAAGTTATTTGTCTAACTTAACATTTTATCTATATTTGTAAATTATTGTCAGGCACACAATCATAAAGATTTGTTTTTGTTTTACTTATGTAAAAAAATGATGACGTCCAGAATAATTAAAATTTGGGTTCTTTCCTATTTTAATTAAAATCCGACCCCACTAAAAAAGTTGCGGATGAGCGTAGACCAAATTCAAATTTTTTTTTATTCAATTTTAATTTATTTCGATATCGATAGGTTTTTGCCATTACCCCCGGACCATATCAGTTAAATTACGAAAAAACCCGTACTGCCATATAAAAACAAAAATAAAAAAATACACGGAAGCTAAACAAATGCATTTTCAAAATTAGGATTTTTTTTAAACGATAGTTTTACAAAATTATAGAGAAATTTTTGGGAACAAGAATGCAGGTCAAGAACAACCACATTTTAATTAAAATTTTATCGCCTTCCCCTTCCACTGAACACCACTCTCAGAACCTTACCCCCCCCAATAAAATTTCGGCTACTCGGGGGAGTCCAACTGGGCGGGGGGAAAAAAACCGGGGTTTTCGTAGCCTGAGGCACTCCAGTTCCTAGGGAATGCAACTATGTGAGGAGAGTGACCCAGGAACAAAGACTCATGAGTGACCGACCGTAACGTAATTAAAGGATGGGCCCTACAATAAATTGCGTGGGTATAAATTAAAAACCGAAAGGTTTAAAAATGCAACTTTATAAAAATGCTTGGTACTTTATCCAATCCTTTTGCATGTATAAAACGATAATTAAATTTACAGGTAAAAATTTTTTTTCATAGAAAAAAATTTTTAATATCTAGCCCCTAAAAAAATAATAAGAAAAACTAGAGCAACAATTATAACGTTCGACCCTTTCCTTGGCCCACACCCAGTAACCCAAAAAATTTAAAATTTGAAAATTTATAATCATATTTTCGTTTTTAGGTCAATTGATGTTTTTGGCTGTGGGTGTGGAAGAGAATTTTGGCAAACCGTTTTACAGCTTCATTTTTTGGATATTGCTTAACGTCCCCTTTTTATGCAACTTGGCTAACGAGACGAAGGGGGGACGTAAGGGTGACGGGGGGGGACAAGGGGGGGACAGGCCTGTGCGGGTCAAACCAGCCAAAAGCAATGGGGAGGGAAAAGGTTTTTCCCCCCTGTGGTTTTTCCCGCTGTGCATCCGTCCGTGTTGTCTGTCGTCGCCGTGGGGAGGTAGAAAAAGGGAAGGGGGAATTTCCCCCCGACGACAACCCGAGGTCCTTAGTTTACGGAAAAAATTCCCCTAATCAGGGGCCCAAACCACGAGAAATTGCGGGGGAATTTATGGGCGTGACTTAAAAAAAACAAATTCTTTTTAAAACGCGAACTCTACCAAATTAATTCTATTCTAATGAAAGATAATTGAAGTCTTTTCAGTCAATTTTCAAATTTTTTTAATTTTTTCCCCGATCTCACAGCATGTCTTGAAAAAAAGAAGTTAAACCGACCAACAAAAACTGCACAACCTATGGGATAAATAGAGGGAGAAAAACACCAACCCAAAAAACGTTACTAGTAAAAAAACCTTTCAGTCTGAGGAACAGACATTCTTTTAAAGAAAACAGACGTCAAACTGAACACTTTCAGCAGAAACGAACCCAACGCCATGTGGGTGGCAGCCGAAAAAGAGGGGAAACAAAAGGGGGGAAAAAGCACAGCAAAAAACCGGCAAGGCTCTAATCTCACATTGACAAGAAGAACTAGCACTTTCTAAAACAAAACTCTTCGGGCTGCATGGACCAAAAGACGGAGCGTTATCTGCAAGCAGGACAGAATAAAGAAAAACTAAACCCCAGTCTAAGAGAACAGCAACCTTTTGAAGAGAACAAAAATTAAAAAAATAAGAATGAGAACGAGACACAGCAAAGATTGAACGCAACCCTACAGCGCAACAGAAGCTAACTTGGTACTGTGGAGGCCCAATGAGACCAGAGGAAGGCGGGGAAAAAAACACGTCTGCCGGGGACAAGAAAAAACAGACCGACTGAAAGGGTTTTCTGCGGGCTGTGTGGTCCCCGGTTATGTCAAAGGGGGGGGGCGGCGAGGTCATTGTTTCTTTCAATTGTTTTTGATGACAGTGGCGAATGTGTTTTTTGAGTGTGTAAAAAGGTTGTAGGTAATTTGAAGATATGAGGAGGTCTCAGACGACATTTATTGCGCAGATTCACATTTTCAGGTTTTTTTTTTTTATTACTGTAAAAAAGTGCTTTTCCTCAAGAAATACTTTTTAAATAAAACCCGTGGCCCATGAACTTTTTCCCAGTTGGATTGCCTTGTTTCATTGCGTACAATATTTTTTTAAGTCAGACTTTATCGAGATGCAACTTTAGTTTTTTTATTTGGGAGTAGCAGGCCTGTGGGATAGATTGGGAAAGGGATTAAATTTAAGGCCAAAAAATAAACGCAACACTGCAAAAAAATTTAAACAAAACAGATTTGAATCTTCGGGGTTTTTTGGTTTTAAAAAACGTTTTTGGAGTATCTTCATACACAAGTTAGTTAAAAATATTTGGAAAAAATTTGGGGGTTTTAAAATATGACATCAGTTTGCCAAAACCAAAATAATTATCAGGCGGGGCGGTTTTTTTGGACTATCGAGTTAAGTTTTAAAAAATGCCAACGACGTCAAATGCTTGCCACGTGATTGAGTTGCCGAGTTTAAGGGGAAACTATAGGGAAAACAAAAAGGGATACCGTGCTGGACAGATCCATCCACAGGGGGACTTAGAGATACAAGTAAAAGGGACACCTCGGCCTTCGACGAAAAGAAAAACATTTTGAATAGGGCTATTATAGACAAGGGAAAAACCAATTACCCAAAAAATGCAAAAACAAAATCGGACTTATAGAACCCATATAGAAAAATTTAAACTTATTAGATTTGTTAAATACGGTCAAAAAACGGTTATTTGCAACCCTTACAAGGACTAAAAAAAAAAAAAACAACCCCCTCTTTAAATCGGGGGGCACCCTTTTTGGCGGGGTCTCATCCCCCCACGAACAACCAACACTTCCGAAAACCCAACCCCTCAGGGTGTACGGGCGGACAGAACAGAAGAGCACACACAGAGTGCCGAGCAGGGCAAATAAAGGCAGCATAAACCTTTTAGTATAGACAGAAAAAATCCCAAAATGAAACAAAAGCAGAAGATGCGAGGGAAAAAAGCCAGACTTTCTCAACAAAAAACACCCAAAGAATAGAAATCTCCCTGTACTGTGCGGCCCCGTAAGAAGAAAGAAGACCTGCCAAAAAACTCCGCCCCGCGACAAGAAATCAGACGACTGCGAGCAAGCCTCCTGCTGTGTGCGTGTACTGCAGGTGGTGTTAAAAGGGCGGGGGCGGCGAGGGCATATCGTCGCCAAAAACGGGAGTGCATTTGGGGGTTTTTAAAAACGAAATTTTTTTTTAAGGCAATGGGCTTTAAGGTTGTAATTTAATTTGGGTTGGGGGATTTTTTTATATGGCATTAAGGTTCTGAGACGAGACAATATTTTTTGCTGTTTTTTATTTTTTTTTTGTTTTGACGTAAATGTAAAACGGGGCTTTTAACGTCCCCCGAGCGCCCCCCCCAACACAAGGAACCCACCCCCAAAACAAAAAACTAACGACCAAACAAAAAAACAAAGTTTTCTTTAACAGAAACAATGTCGGGGCGCTAAAATTTTTTTCCCGGAAGAAGGAAGACGACCCTTTGCCTTCCCCGATGTTCCTAAGTGTAGGTAAAGAAATTAAAGGGGCCGAATAAAGGACTAGGTTTATTTTTTTAAGCCCCCTTAAGGCATTTCTACTTTTTTTTAACAGAGTAGGCTGGCCCCCTCCAAAAAGAGTAAGATGGGGAAACTTTAAAGGGGCAATCCCGGGAAAAGGTCACCAGTTTTCGTTTATTTATAAGCGTGTGACAAGGCCTAAAAAATAATCTTCGCCTAAAGTTTACATATTTTCAGGCCCAAATAATAACTTCCGCCTAATATTTTGTATTTCAGTCAGCTAAAGTCAACCGTTGGCAAAAATCGAGCCGAAACGGAGCATTGCCACGGGTTACCTCTACTTCGATTTTTGGGAAAACGAGGCCCCCTCAGTGGGAAGGATCTACAGCCCCGGCCATGCCGCAGGTTCACCCTTGTAACCTGTTTGGGTTTTTTTTTTTTAGAAAAAAAATTTTCCCCACTGGAGACCACTTGTGTTATCGTTGTAAGAAGGCGATTCTTATTATAGACGGTTGCTCTAAAACTGTTGCCGGGACAGAAGAAGGATTTAAGAAAAGAATTTGCATGGACTGCTTCGGCTAGAAGCGAAAAAGTCCCCCTTTAAAAAGAAATCTCCTAAAGGCAACCCGCGTTTCCTTTTAAACACTTTTTATAATGAGAGGAAAAAGTGTAGAAAACTGGGGAGGACTGGGTTCTATAAAACCCAAAAAAGAGAAAATCAACTTTTCAATAAAAATTTTTAAAACAATTGCTTTTCATACAAAGGTCACAGAAAAAAGCTCAGACCTTTAAAATAGATGACAAGGTAATTTACATTGACAAAAACGTTTCTTTTAGCTACAAAATTCTAGGTTTTCTGAAACGCGGGGAAAAGGGGTTCCTTATGACGTCTCCCTAGAGTTTATAGTGTATGTCGCCCGAACTAAAAAAAAAGCAAGTGTTGTTTGGTCCCCCATACTTCCCCCGAGCGTGGCACAAAGCTTGTTAAGGCACGGCTTTGCTCTAGGACGGGGAATTTTTGAAATATTCTTTTATCCCTTTTGTTTTTACCTCTGTAAAAGTACACAACTTCAAATTAGTATCTTCAAGCAAAGCTCTATCAAGAGAAAAAATTTGACTCTTATATTAGACCACTGTACCATATTACCACTATTTTCGTTCTTTTAATATGTTTCCAAAAAAAATTAAAGAATAAAAAAGGGCTAGGCCACACTGATAAAAAAAAGTAGGCCCATAACTTTAATGTAATTTTTTCGATTCATTCCAGGGATCGATGGGCAATTTAGAGAAATTAGATTCCAGTAAAAAACATTTTCCCTAGACTATAAAATATTATTCCCGAAAAAGTAATTAATTGCCCAATTTCCAGGCAATCCTAAAATAAATTGGCCAATTTAAAAAAAATTTGTGAAAATTTTCTTTTGTTTTGTGTGGTAGGTAATTTACCAAAGTGACAATATTTCAGTAAACAGGGTGTTTTCCCTTGTTTTCTAGCTAGCCATGAGGATGGTTTCATTTTCCTGGTGTTAGGTTTGGCCTGTCGAATCTCTGTAAACACCGAATGTTTGGGTTAGTTTTTAAAGGAATGTGGGACTTTTGTAAAAAAGTTTTTTTCGTAAACTAACAGTTACGTTCGTTTGATTTTGAAAATGCGAAGTAGTACAACAATAGACGAGATATTTTTGGGGACCAGGAGGGGGGTTAAGACAGACCCCCGAGTGGGGAGGTGCCCCCCCCGAGAGTCGAACCGGGAAACCGTCTAGGGACGTACGGGCAAGGGGCCCAGTTTTGCGACTGGGGTGTTCATTTGAAGCGACGGACAAGGGTCCGGCTTAGGAAGCAAGGGTTCAACCAGGGGTTTCTAGACACAGGAAGAGGACCGGGACTTTTGTTACAAGAGGTGAAGAACGAAGACCCAAAAACACCAGAGCCCAGGGGGCCGTGCCAGGGCGACCCATCTTACCAGAGTCATAAGGGAAAAAATAATAAATTTCTTTTAAAAATGTAAGTCAGTTATGCTAAGGGGTACGAACCCACGTTCAGCCGGTAAGGCATGAGCTCACCGATACCCGACGAGATAGGCATTTTATTTTGTGTAGTCTTTTTTTCTATACAGGGACCCCCCTTAGTTGTTTTTGACTTTATTACACGGTCATCACCACCCTAAGTACCCTCATCCCAGGGCTCTAGATTAGGACGATTTCCCGGGCACAAGTATAATCGGTTGTCCCTGGAGAACTACGCCCCCACATAACTCTACTCCGCATTAAATCCATGCTCAAGGGGTGACATCCCTTAAAAATTTATAGGTGGGGCCCTTTCTGTTTTGGGGGTTTTTTTAGGGAAATTGGATATTTTAATTTCTTGGTAATTAGTTTCATTGTTTTAAAAGGTTAACGATGGATTTTTTAGTATGTCTGATTTTTAAATTTCTAGTTAAAAATTGATTAAAAGGTCCCCCTCTAGGTGTTATTTATTTTGTCGGCGTTTTTCAATTGATTATTTTGAAAGTTGGTGACAGTTTTTGCAGTCTAGTTGAACTTTGCTCACTATAACGAACAACTTTGAGTTTTGTGTTAAGCTTTTAGAAGAGAAAAGTTGCTTTTATAACCATAGTTGAAAAAACTTAGGGTGTTTTGTCCAAAGGGGCGATTCCCATTCTTTGTGTATGGGGGTCTACTACGAACGGGGTTAGTTCTATATTTTTGGTAGGATAGAATGGGTCACACAGATTTCTAGATAGGTTTTTGAGAGGGGCGAGATGCGGAATCGGGGGATATTTTATTATTTTGGTGTCATATGACTGCCGGGTGAACGGAGGTTAAAGGCTTTTCCATTTTTTTTGCAAAGGGGGTCAATTAGATGGGACCACCATGTGAAGGCCCAGGCCGGAAGGGGGCGCCGCTTGAGTGGTCGGGGTTTAAGGAGCATTTTATTTTAAGACGTGGGGGTACAGACAGGGCGAGTTCAGTATTGGACGGGGAGATGGGGTTTAGGAAAAGGAGAGGAGGGGGAATCGGGTTTTTCTCCTAGTTTATGCACGTCGGGAAGCAGTGATAAGGTGGATTACTATGTCTAGTGAGAAAATTTTAAAAGGATAATTTAGGGCTTGCGACCCCGGGTTGGGTGGAAAATTGGTATGAATCTTTTGCTAAAATTTTAATGAAATTATTGGCACGATTGAAATGGTTGGAGGGGGTTTCGTGGTAGGTAAAAGGAAAATGAAGATAAAAAGATGATAGCTGCGCTTTGTGCGTCTTCCCTTTAAGGGGAACAAAAAGGAGATAGAAGAGGTATATTTCACGTCTTCGTTATAAGGCGGGGGATGACCCGGCGGGTTTTGCTTTAGAAGGGGTAGGCCTACTCATCTGGGTAAGTCTTGTGAGGAAAGGAAGAGACCCGATGTGGTTTTTGCCTTGTGGAGTGTGGTAGGGGAAACCCTCGTCCCCATGGGCATTCTTTTAGGGTGGCCAAGGGGGTGTCATGCCCTATGGAAGTGGTAAAACATATACCATGGTCTATTGGGGTTTAAGAAGTGGCTGAAGCAGTACTTTTTCGCTCTTGGGTTTTAAGGTGGGGAACCAAGGGGTTCACAGCCTTGTGTAAGTGCTAGAGTTTTACTAATTTTGTTATAAATTATGTATGACAGAAAAGGGGAGGTCTACTTAAGGGTGAAAAGTTTTATCGCAGGTCAGGATGGCTTTTTTATACTGCTTTAGCTTGTTAATTGCGGGCCTTAAACCTGTGAGGCCAGTCGTTTAAATTTCCTGAGATTTTTAGTGGGGGGCAATAAATAATTGTTTGAGTTCATGAAACAGCAGAGGAAAGTTCAACATTTTTTTATGTAAGCAAAGGCTAATTGGGTTCTATTGATTTGAAAGTCGACAAAAAAGGTGTAAAAAATGCGAAAGTTTACGTTTTTTTTTTTGTGCTAAAAAATTTTGTAAGTTAATTCAATTGAAAATATTATATAAAATTTTTTTAATTTTTTAGTGTAGGAAATTTTTTATAATTGTTACAGTTCATTTTTTTAATTTTTATCATTTTGGAATTCTTTTTCACAGTGGTTGTTTAAAAATTGATGACAATAATTGTTTGTTTTGCAACTAGATAATTTGGTAAAAATTTATGAATTTTTTTTTGTTAATTTTTAAATGGAAAGCTTTTTCCGTTGTTGTTTTAAGTTTATTTTATTTAGTTCAGGAATTTTGTCGGGATTTTTTTTAGAATGATGCTGACTTATTGTTTTTAAATTATTAAAGCTATTAAAATTTTTTTAATAGCTATTGTTTTTTTTATTTTGCTGTGTTTTCACAAACATCTTTGTTATGTGCGCAAAATGTTACGTCAAATGTTTTTTGTTAGATTAAATGTGAGAAAGCCGGCGGCGATTGTAAAAAGCAAAGTGGCATTGGGACAAAAACAATCGGCTGTTTTATTTCATTCAGTTTTGACGGGGACCTTGCTTTTTCGAAGGTTACGAGGGTGAGGGAAAAGGCAGTACATGCCCCTGAAATGACGGGCCGGGGAATTGTCCATCGCGTTTCGTCTAACGTCGAAGGGACACTGCAAAATTAAAATTGAACTTTTAAAATTTTTTGGGTTTTACAGGGTTCCCCATGCAAATTTATTAAGAAAAGGGGTAAATTTTAAAAAAAAGTTTTTTTTTTCTGGTTTATACAAGGGATTTAAAAAATGGTTTTTTTTTTTATGTTTTTAATTATATTTTTTTTTTGTTAAACTAATTATTTTTACAGCTTAAAAATAAATTGATTTAGTATCCCTTTATAGGAATTGGATTTGACGGGGTTTTTCCTGTATTTTTGAAAACGTTTAAGAAAAAATCCTATTGTATGCTTTGGAGGGGGTTCACACTTGTATGGTTTGAACGTGGAGTTTTTTTAATTTAGTTTTGTTTTTTTTTTTCTCTCTTCTTAAATTAGGGGGTTTTTTGCATAGGGGCTCGGTATGGTATGAGGATGTTTCGACTTTACTGGGAAGAAGGGGAACGAAAACCGGGGAAGACCCGCAAAATTTGAAAAAGATATAAAAATTTTTCAAAAATAATGGAGACCATAAGGGGAAATAATGAGGGGGAATCTGAAAGGAACATTTATTATCAGAACCAGTCTATATATGGAGGAAAACTCTTAAACCTGAAAGGGGAGTCAACTTCCCGTATTTTTGTGTATTTTAAAAGATCTTTTACAAGATTCGGGGCAAATTTTTAGGGGTGCGAGATGTCACTAAACAGGGAGTTTTCCCGTTACTAGCTATGCCAGAGGATGGTTTCATTTGCCTGGTGTTATGGTTTGCGCCTGTCGCAATCTTGTAAACACCCAAGTTTGGTTATGTTATAATGGAATGTGGCGACTTTGTAAACGTTTGTCGTAAACTAAACAGTTACGTTCGTGTTGATTATTAGAAAAATGCGAACGTAGTACAACAAGTATGACGAGGATTATTATTGGGGACCGAGGACTGGGGAGTTGAAGAGAGACCGGCGAGTGGGCTAGGTGCCCAACCGAGAGACGAACCGGGAGAACTCGTCTAGGTGACGTACGGGCAAGGTGCCCAGGTTAAGCGACTGGAGTGTTCATTAGAAGCGACAGGACAAGGTGTCCGGCTTAGGAAGCAAGGGCTTCAACCAGGATTGCTAGACACAGGAAGAGGACCGAGGACTTTCGCCTTACAAGAGGTGAAGAACGAAGAGCCAAACATCACCAGCTGCCGAGGGGTCCGTGCCGAGGGTCGACACCATCTCTACCAGAGTCATAAGGGGAAAGAATAAGCTAAGTTCTCTTAATAATAGTAACGTCAGTTATGCTAAGGGATACGAACCCACGTTCAGCCGAGTACAGTGCATGAGCTCACCGATACCAGACGAGAGTAGGCATTATTATTATTGTGTATGTCTTTTGCTAATACAGTGCACCCTTCTTTAGTTGATTTATGACTCTTATTACACGGTCACCACCACCCTAAGTACTCCTCATCCCAGACTCTAGATTAGAGACGATTCCGGTCACAAGTATAATCGGTTGTCCCCTGGAGAACTACGCCCCCACATTAACATCTACTCCAGCATTAACATCCATGCTTAAGGGGTGACATCCGCTAAACTTGATAATATTTACACTGCTAATAATCAATTAAGGCATTTTCTGGCATAATTTCTTTATATTTTACGAGAATGGCATATAATAGGCCTACAATTTAATTAATTTATAATACTAAAAAGTAACTTAAAGGGAATAACATGGGTGTGTACAGTCACGCAAGTGTTAAACATTGCTCCAGGTGGCTCAATAGTATACCTGCTAACTTTATCTTTATAATAACTAAATAAATTTAACAATATTCGTCGTCGTCATGAACTACGCCTCATACCGTACACTTTAATAATTTTGTTATTGACCTGCGTTCATTTTTTCATGGTCCACCTACCTCAACATCTCCCGTTCTCCATTGGGAGAAAATCCATTGTTATTTTTATTGTTATCAATATTTTGCATTAATTCTTTTCATGTTTTAACAGACTTAACATGCTATTTTGTAAAAGATAATATTTGAATGAGAGAGCAACAGAAAGAGCATTTGCCCCGTAGTACTGTCGTACCTGTTACCCTTGGTACACAAAATCCCAAAAATACAAAAGAACGCTGTATCATGTTAAAACTATACATATCAAATAAACACAACATAATATTAATGAAACACATTAAAAACACTTCATCAACGAAAAATCTAAAGCAAATCACTTGGTAGAAGATTTCACAACGAGAACCCTTTGCACCGCATACTTAGCGCTGGTTAGGCCAATTATCACTCATGGCCTACCAGCATGGCATTCAACAACAAGCGACAACGTGTGCAAGTTGGATAGAATTCAAAATCGTGCTACCAGACATATTATGGGTTACAAAGAACCTAGTGCCTCTACACGTCCTAGGAGGATTTAGTATATTACCTCTGGAGGGGCCCGGCCGGCAGTAGTAGCACGCAAGGCTTGAAGCATCCCCCACTCTCTACCCCCCCTCACGCGCCGCTCGCTCGCTGCCAGACTCCAGGCAAGAGAGGCAAAATTAACACGCGCGCTATAGGGAGAAACTATTACAATCGAGGCTGGAACAGTTTCTAATTGAACTACGACAAAATCTTTAGTCACTACAAATAACTACGTTCGTCTTATTGCACTGTAAAAAAATTACATTCTAATTGCAATGATACCGAAGGCTCACCGGTTCTAAATGTTGGCGCGGGTGTACGAAATCGTTACCTATATGCATTAACATCATCACCGTAGTTTTAAACTGTCCAGAGTAAATTATTTATATTCTACAGAAATACAAAGTTTAACGTTTAGGACTGCTTTTTTTCGCGCTATTATTTTAAAATGACAAGGGAAGTAATAACCATATAAATAACAATGTATAACTTCTAGGGTGTTGAATGTAAAAGGTATAAAAATAAAAATAAATAAATAAATTGTATTTAGAGTCTACCCACTCACTTATAGAACTGATTTTCAGTGGGGGACAGTAAATCAAAGCGACTAATCCTACCGTGTAGGCCCCGACGCAATCGACGAGTGAGCGATAACCAACCAAAGATCGATATTTTCAATAGGAAATATAGCAATCAGTGGTATGGACAGTGCGAACACCCGCGGATCTACGCCAGAATCAACAAGGCCGATTTAGAACAACTCTGAATCTATTATGTGCTTCGTTGCTAGGACGGCTCCAAAGTCACTGTTTACAAACTCCTAAGACACGAACTGATAGACTTAAGTCCAAACCAGAAGTTAAAAAACTTCTGACTCTGGCGGGAAATCGAACCCTGGACCTTCTGCATTGGAAGCAGATACGCTAACAACAAGACCAACGAGCCACACAATTTGCTATGATGTATATTTTTTGGAGAAATTTGGTTGTCATATGTTAATTACGACGATCAACGTCATAGAGATGCAAGGGGGTTTCTCTGAAGATATTGTTTGGTGAAGCACAAGATTCTTTGTCACACATGTCCAAGACAAATTACCTCGATAATTGGTCTGGGAATGTTTAGATGAGATTAAACCCATTACACTCCACTCTTACTCAGCGTGAGAAATTGATCTGATTATCCCTGGCGTTAACGCGTATTTATTTATTTTACAGATCTAAGATCGAATTTCACTGGCTTCGGATTGACATAAAATGTAATAATCTACATATTATATTACGAGTGTAACGCGCGAGATTCTGACTCGGTAGGTCACGGATTCGAATCCATTTACTAACAATCCTGACCACTTTTAATGAGATTTTTTTAGAAGTGTTGGGATTAAGTCCTCTATACAGCCCTCGGAGAATACCTTAACAATTATTACTTTAATACCCCAATAATCTTGTTTTGTTACCTGAAGAGGGTCACAGCTGGTAAAACTGATGTGTACAGTATATACCCTACAGCCGCAATCTTTACGAAAATGTTTTGAATAAAGTTTGTGAAATAGAATAAATAAATAAACCAAGATGAAAGTTGTTCTGGCGATGAATATTATACTTTGAATGACGATAGTTATAATCAATGTACTGCCAGTACTAAGGAAGTAGAAAACCTTATTTCCTAATTCTATCTTAAACTTGAGGCTAAATCTCTGTTACCAACCAGTACTGTACATGTAATAGTGCAAGATTTGAAAAACATAACTGAGATAACCCACTTTAATATAAAAAATGCTCTTGAATCAGAATTAAAATCACGTGGGATTGTCCCCAAAGAAGTTGCTGCAATTGTGTCAAAGTGCATGCAGAATGATACCCTGTATACAATGTATAATAATTAAGACGAGGCATCTCTAAAAGTTCACAGTGACCATATACGGAAGTCTAATTACAGGAAATAGTTCAACTTGGTTGCACCCCAGGAAATATATCTTGGTGCCAACGATCTGGGAAAATCTCGATTTGCACAATATATATTCCGATTAAACATACACTAGAGACTTTATTGAAAGATTGGGTTGGATATTGCTTGAACGTCTCATATTTATGCAACTTGGCTTATCTAGACAAAGGGAGGGACGTAAGGTTTTGATTGGATTGGATATTGCTTAACGTCTCATATTTATGCAACTTGGCTAATCGAGACGAAAGGAGGGACGTAAGGGATGACGCGGGGGAACAAGGGGTGGACAAAGCCTGTGCTGGTCAGAACCAGCCACAAGCGTATGGGGAGGGCAGGGGTTCCCCCACGTCGTGGTCGTCTCCGTCTGTGTCATCATCCGTCCGTGTTGTCTTTGTCGTCGCCGTCGGGGAGGTAGTCAAAGGGAAGGGGTTCCCCGATTCGACCCAGAGCTCGCCATTAGTTTCAGGGAGTAAAACTCCCCTATTCACGGGCCAAACGCGAGAAGGTGTCGAGTTGGAATTTGAAGGCCCGAGGGACGTAAGGGATGACGCGGGGGGACAAGGGGTGGACAAGCCTATGCTGGTCAGAACGAGCTACAAGCATATAGGGAGGGCAGGGGTTCCCCCACGTCGTGGTCGTCTCCGTCTGTGTCATCATCCGACCGTGTTGCCATTGTCGTCGCCATCGGGAGGGTAGTCAAAGGGAAGGGGAAAGTGCCCCGACGACGACCCAGATTGATTGATTGATTGGATATTGCTTTACGTCTCATATTTATGCAACTTGGCTAATCGAGACGAAGGGAGGGACGTAAGGAATAACGCGGGGGGACAAGGGGTGGACAGGCCTGTGCTGGTCAGAACCAGCCACAAGCATATGGAGAGGGCAGGTGTTCCCCCACGTCGTGGTCGTCTCCGTCTGTGTCATCATCCGTCCGTGTTGTCGTTGTCGTCGCCGTCGGGGAGGTGTTCAAAGGGAAGGGCAAAGTCCCCGAGAGCTCGCCATTAGTTTCAGGGAGAAAAACTCCCCTTATCACGTGCCAAACCACGAGAAGGTTGCGAGTCGGAATTTGATGGCCCTTTATTAAAAGATAAATCAGTACAACTACAAATTGACCGAAGAGTTGTACCAAATCGCAAAATATTAACGGAGTTTGAAGATAGACCAGTCTTCCAAAGTAATGAAATATTTCAAAATCATCAACAGCTTTCATTGATTGATTGGATATTGCTTTACGTCTCATATTTATGCAACTTGGCTAATCGAGCTGGCTAACAGCTCTAATATCGGAGGAAGAAAATGTTCTTGTTGAGCATGCTATACGTTTAGGTGAATGGGGGTTCCCTCTCGATGTTTTAAACTTGTGCCTGCTTGTGAAAAGTATCCGGGACCGGAATGGCCGCGTTGTAAATAAATGTAAATAAAATTTATCAGGTAGGTAGGTCTCCTTCGGGAAGTGCTAGATAGAAAATGGTGAAAATCAAGATTTTGTTCAGTATGGTATTCAAAGTTCAATTTGAAGAAAATGTTTACGCGCTACATTGGACAACTTTTGAAAGTGTTAACCGCAACTGGTAGTGATGAGGAAACAGGATCGTATGAAGTAAAGTTTTTAAAGAAAGTTGATACCGATAAGGCATTTGTGTGGCCTCCTAATGCGGACAAGTCAAATTACTGGGGCAGACATCATATGGGGCAGAGGGATGGATTATTATTGGATATTGCTTTACGTCTCATATTTATGCAACTTGGCTAATCGAGACGAAGGGAGGGACGTAAGGGATGACGCGGGGGGACAAGGGGTGGACAGGCCTGTGCTAGTCAGAACCAGCCACAAGCATATGGGGAGGGCAGGGGTTCCCCCACGTCGTGGTCGTCTCCGTCTGTGTCATCATCCGTCCGTGTTGTCTTTGTCGTGGCCGTCGGGGAGGTACTCAAAAGGAAGGGGTTCCCCGACGACGACCCAGAGCTCGCCATTAGTTTCAGGGAGTGAAACTCCCCTATTCACGGGCCAAACTGCGAGAAGGTGTCGAGTTGGAGGGGCGGCCGGATCAAGGCCGAGGTTGTAGCCGCTTTATGCGCATTGCGAAAGTGACGCAAACGCGGAAACAATAGCAGATGAAATAGAACTAGAGCTAAACAAGCATAATCATGCTTGCTAACAATTTTGGCTTTAACTAAAGGAATTTTATCTCGTGCTATGGAAAAAAGAAACGAGACAGTAGCCGTGATTCAAGAGGGAAACATGACAATCATCCTAGCAGCAAGGATTTACTTGATGCAGTTAGAGAGCATATTGGTAAGTTATCAGTCTAGGAACGTTTCTCGCCGATCTAATCCAAACAAAAGATATCTGGCATCGGAGCTAGACAATGAAAATGTACAGTTTTATGTTGACAGTCAACTTGAAACTTGTAGTACAGTGGTAAAAGAGTGGCAGTACAGACATGTATTCAAAACAGAGTTCAACCTTTCTTTAAAAAAACAAAAAAAACAAAACAAGTACAATACTTGTGTACTCTGCGACAACTGCAAGTAAATATTGATTGTGCTGAAAATGAAGAAGTCAAGTTAAACAACAAGAATATAAAAGAACTACATCTAAGGAAAGCTGAAATTGCATATGATTCCCTAAAGGCTGACACAAAAGCTTGTACAACAGATGCAAGTTTGCTTGTGATTTAATTTGACTTGTAGAGACACAGTTAGTCAAGTTGGTGCCCCATCGGAGAAACTTAGAAAATGAATTACTGCCATCATTTGCTATGGGTTGCATTCCTAATGGAAGACAAGAAGTTAAAACACAAAAATTATAATGTCAAAGGTCATGTGGTTTGTTCTTTTTGCAAATTCAAAGGCAATAGAAGATAATTCATGTAGTAAATAAAATGAGACCTTAGGAGTTCAAGGCAGCCAGATAATTATCAATTCCCTAGCCCCTTGGTTAGGTTATAGCCCAGTGTAACACTGCTCCTCGATACGTAACCGAAAAGGTGTTAAGAATTAAAATGGGTTCTTTAATTTGGGGGCGAAGCAGGTTATGCCCCTGGGGACAAAGGTTGATAACGGCAAGGGAGGTGGTGGTGGTTATACTTCTTCTTAAAACACAAGTTGTAATATTTTGAAACTAAAAACATATTTATTATTTCAATTTAGGAAATATTGATTGTAGAAAACTGGTACGATTACATTGTGAACTTGCTTGTAAGAAACCCGACCTTCACAAATCTAATACAAATATATAAGCACCAAAAAGGTCAAAGTCACGAGCCAGCTTAAAAACCACACAAACGAAAATAATATAGGCGCCATGGCAATACTAGAACCATATGTGTATGAAGGGAAAGTAAAGGCCGTATCACATTGAGATTGCCAGTTGTAGAATCAAAACGTAGATCCAAGCTTACGATTTGGCGGCGCATGCGCAGTACAACAGTGAGTACGATCTATAATCGCTTACAATTCGAATCGAAAATTAGACGGAGCACTAAATTTAGATCGTCGATTGTAATCAGACGGTCACGTGAGCCAATCAGAGACGAGAACGAAGAAATTGTTTTGGCGCTGTTTATGTTCTACATAACCTTAAACCTGTTGAATATGTTGTTGTCATTCTTTCACAATTTTTTAGAACTTTGAAATGGCTCCAAAAAGCAACATTCGGTCAACTAGTGTGGAAATAGCTCTTTTTAATAAAAAGTAAGAGATTCATTTGGGATAGCCGAGATCCACAATATTATCTCTCAGATATGAAAAAGCTTAGCTTTTGAAGAGTGTGCGATGATCCTCCGTCCCCAGTTTATATACTTCACTTTACTTCAAGACACAAGAATCCATAATGCCACTGATCTGTATAATAGCAACAGGCTACGCTTGGACAGATTTTTGAACCAGGTATCTCACACCACTGACAGAGTGTGTGTCAGATTCATTAGGAACCCTCACGATGAAGAGGAAAGTGACGACGGACACTTTCAAGTCCATCTTCTGCAAGGCCGATTACCTGAACATGTTCAGGGTCAAGTTCGTCCTCAAGGACGAGAACCTGAACCTGAAGAGGAACAGCCTTTTCCACGAGTGGAAGAAAGTGAACCGGAAGAGGAACTGCCTATAATATTAATGGCGGATATTTACATCGGAAATACTGTGTTTGTTGTTTAGTAGCGTAAAAATGGGTAAAAACATCAGGGTTGACGAGTACCAAAAGGAGTTATTGCTCGATTTTATGAGCAACCATCCCGACTTTGCTGTGGGCCGATTATTAGGAGCTTTAGGCAAGCAGAAAGAAGAAGTATTGTGGGCACAACTGACTAGTGCACTCAATTCGGCGGGAGTTGGCGCTAATAAAACTGTAGACAAATGGATGAGAGTAAGTAAATTTGTCCTCTTCATCAATCAATCAATCAATCAATCAATCAACGGCCCAGCCGTTCAAATAAACCTACAGCAATCAACTCCAAGCATGAGTAAAGAGTCAACGGATGGTAAGGGAGTGGTTTGTCAGGTTTATTTATTTAAATGAAATCTTACGTGCAAACGTAAGAATGGCAAGAAATTATTCTTACGTTCAGCCAGTTTAACAACCTAACATGTTTATACGCAGCTTATAACCACAGTGCACTATTAGGTTTATTATCGTGACGACACTGGAGTGGTGACGATGAAGGAGATGGTGACGATGAAGGACATGAAGGTCATGGTGACGATGAAGACGATGACGTGGGGGAGGACCAAGTAGCACACAATAGTAAGAAAAAGAAGGTAAACGGGAGGGGCAAGAAGAACAGGACCCTGACGAGGAAGAAACAAATGGTAACAAACCTGATCCGTGCAAACAACAGTGAATGGCTGATGCTTAGTAATCGTTTGGCTCCAGTCTTGTAAAAGATGTACATAGGCCTACTTTATTAGATTTTATGTATATGAAAGAACAATGATAATTCTGTAAACTCGTCGTAACCCCCGCTTATTACTAAGTTCAATGGTACAATACAGATTCATCTTTGTTGTGCACACTTCATTACAATAATAGTCGACATGGCTTAATTAACAGGTAAGCTGAAACGTTAAAAAGAGTTATTATAGAAGTTCTTGCAGCCATGTTTAACATCTCTGATTATAAATTAATAACAAATCTTTCAAAATCAATTTACTTTTTTTAGTCTTTTCATTGCATAGTAACTACTTTTTCAGGGATGACTGTGACATCAGTTACGTTGTTGGCAGCTTGCAGGATGACAAGCTATGCCTGATTGATCCTATTACCGAAGAACCAACAATTTACAAAAAAATTTTTTTGTGGACTTTTGTTATGTTAGAAATGAGGTATTAGACGCCATTGACGTCGAAGACTGGAATAAAAGTGGACCAGAGCGGGTGGAGGATATGTAAGATTCGTGTCCCTTGTTTCAGGTGGCTGGCTGGGGCTTTACTGAGCATGGAGTTCTGAGTGACTCACTCAAGTATGTGGAGCTGCCGTATGTGTCACCAGAAACTTGTTTGGACTCGATCCCATCAGAACAACAGGCGCTGCTCACAGAGGGGAAGTTCTGAGCTGGTTTTGTGAAACAGACCACGAGCGTGTGTCCGGGCGACTCGGGTGGGGCTGGCGTTCCTCCAGCAAGACACTGGCCACTACTACCTCCGCGTCATTGTCAGTAACTACTTGTTCAGGGATGACTGTGACATCAGACGACGTTGTTGGCAGCTTGCAGAATGACAAGCCCTGATTGGATATTGCTTTACGTCTCATATTTATGCAACTTGGCTAATCGAGACGAAGGGAGGGACGTAAGGGATGACGCGGGGGGACAAGGGGTGGACAGGCCTGTGCTAGTCAGAACCAGCCACAAGCATATGGGGAGGGCAGGGGTTCCCCCACGTCGTGGTCGTCTCCGTCTGTGTCATCATCCGTCCGTGTTGTCTTTGTCGTCGCCGTCGGGGAGGTAGTCAAAGGGAAGGGGTTCCCCGACGACGACCCAGAGCTCGCCATTAGTTTCAGGGAGTGAAACTCCCCTATTCACGGGCCAAACCGCGAGAACCAACAATTTACAAAAAAAAAACGGTTTTTTTATGGACTTTCGTAAAGTAAGAAATGAGGTATTAGACGCCATTAAGGTCGAAGACTGGAATAAAAGTGGACCAGAGTGGGTGGAGGATATGTTCGATGCGTGTCCCTTGTTTCAGGTGGCTGGCTGGGGCTCTACTGAGCATGGAGATCTGTGTGACTCACTCAAGTATGTGGAGCTGCCGTATGTGTCACCAGAAACTTGTTCGGACACGCTCCCATCAGAACAACAACTAAAAGTGAAATTTCAATATTTTTTACTCCTCTATATTCAAAACAGTATATTAAAACAAAAACACTATGAGAGGTTCATCAAAACCGCACACGAGAGCAGTGCAATGCTATTCAAGCGTACCTGGTGCAGAACTTTCTAAAATACATATTACGGTATCCAGGGAACAAATGTCGTCGTCGTCCTCTTCGTCCAGATGTGGTGGTCTTTTTTTTTAAAGTATTTATTTAACTTATAATAATGGTACAGCAGTGCATACAGTGTGTACAAAATTACCTGAGCAATTGGGCTCTTAATATTTTAACATAAAAATAAAAATATGTATAGCTTATTGTATAGAGATATTAAAAAAAAACATATGTATGAAATGAGCGAAAAAATTAAACAAAAAAACCTCTTCGGAACTACAGTGCGTTCCACCTAGAGATTGCAGTGCCATTCTTGCACGCAACTTTCTTACCCCGCCACGAGCTTCCCCCACCACCCGGCCGCTCGTGTGTTGCAGCGGTCGGTTGGAATTTATACCTGACAAGATTTCCCCTATTGATAACGGCTTAACTCCAGTAGCACACTAAAAAAACAACAGATTCAAAATTTTGCTGCTTTTAATAATATATTAATTGGACTATTGAGTAAAAATAAACACGTTTCTATTTTTAAATCATCAAAATCGACCAAATACTTCTGAAGTGAGGAACACTTGCACATTATTATTATTATTATTATTATATTAATTATTATTATTATTATTATTATTATTATTATTATTATTATTATTAATAATATAAGGTTTTTAAGCATAAGCCCGCTTTAAGGACATAGTTATTTATTCATAGCAATTGTCGTAAAAGTTTTCCCCGACTGGGGATCGATTATCATTGTTAGAATCGTTACCAAAATAAGACACGTTAAGTCCAAATATAATCACAAACGAGCTAAATTATTACAAACAATATGTAAAGCATGCACTCACCCACACACTCCACAAATACACAAATACGTAAATAGAGTGTACAATCATATTGAAACTCATGCTCGTGGGCCGGTAGCCTGCTGTTGCACTTACAGACACACCCACATGTTGGTTTGTATATTGGTTAGTACACATAATTACAAGAGACAGTATAGAAAATTGTTGTACCAGTGTATTTTCTATAGATGTTATGTATAGCGTATAATTTCATAATATCGTATCGGTTGGCAACGTTTCCGAAAACGAAAACATATTGAACAATAGGCATTGACAGGAGTAGAATGGTGATCAAGATGTCGGTGATGATTAAACTTTACAATAATATTGTACACATTGTATTATGAAAAATATAATATATTATTCATCGAGATGTTCCTTCAAAACAACGAATCTTCGCAGTTCTTCAATCCAAAATCAAGAATTGAGCCTAATTATCAAAACAAAATTTCCAGATATTATTATTTCCAAGTGAATAGAATGGACGGGAAATCCGTCGTTTCACAGACGAGTCGGAAATCATAAAATCCAATTATCAACATTCAGTATTGTTCAGTCAGTTGACTTGTGATCATCTTACTGCTCAGCTATGGATGAGTCCCCTGACAAGTACACAGTGAAGAGATCGCATGGTAAAACGTTGAAAAGTGCGGAAAGGAAGTTAGTGTTGAATGTTTACGCGAACGAACGTAAACGATTTCCAAATAAGAGTGTGAATGAAGCGGCGGAGTCGGCTGCGTTGCTTTGTGGGGTTTCGTCGCGGACGGTTTTGAATTGTAAAAATGAGTTTAACGCAAACGGTGGGCAGTTGGTCACACCAGGGAAGAAACGTCCACGAGCACCTGGCAACGAAAATACTCGTGTGGTTATTTATGAAGAGTTTGTCTTGAGTGCAATTCGTAATAAAGTCCATGAACTTTTTCGGAAGAATCTGCCTCCATCGGTGAATCGTGTGATGGAAGCCATCAACAGCGACGAAGACCTTCCAACTATCGGGCGAACGACGGTATTCAGGCTAATGAAGGATCTTGGCTTTGAATACAAGAAAAGACAGCGTCGGTCGATCTTCATTGAACGCGACGACATACAGCTCTGGAGACGTCGATATTTGCGTGCCATTAAAGTTGCTCGGCGAGACAGACGGCTCGTGTATTACCTCGACGAGACCTGGATAAACGCGGGCCACGTTCTGTCGTCAGGGTGGGGGGATACTACAATTAAGAGCGCAAAACAGGCGTTTTTATCCGGGCATACGACAGGATTAAAAAATCCTCCAGGAAAAGGAAAGCGCCTCGTCATAGGCCACGTGGGAAGTGATCAGGGCTTCGTGGAGGGCGGAGAGCTCGTGTTCGCAGCCATGAAGTCAACATGTGACTATCATGAAGAGATGGACACAAACAAGTTTGAAAAGTGGATAGGAGAGCTTATA
Organism: Sweltsa coloradensis; assembly: GCA_024449915.1. Classification (NCBI taxonomy): domain Eukaryota; kingdom Metazoa; phylum Arthropoda; class Insecta; order Plecoptera; family Chloroperlidae; genus Sweltsa; species Sweltsa coloradensis. Next base: position 93,840 of record JAMZAV010010307.1, read on the forward strand.
CCAAAATTTCAACCTAACTCGGTGCTTGTAATAGATAATGCACCGTATCACACAAGAGTAGCGGAAAAAACTCCTGTACAGAGTTGGAAAAAAGCGGACATTCAGAACTGGCTGACAACTAAAGTAATCGCGTTCCAAGACAACATGACAAAAGTGGAATTAAAGGCTCTGGTGAATGAAAACAAGCCAGCCTTTAAGAAGTACGTCCCTGACGAAATGATGAAGACCGCTGGGCACACCATCATTCGTTTACCTCCATACCATTGCGAGCTCAACCCTATTGAGATGGTATGGAGCCAGTTGAAACGATTCATTGCGAGCAACAACACGTCATTTAACATCAAGGACATAAAACAACTGGTGGGAGAAGGGTTCAATGATGTGAAGCCGCAGCAATGGAGAAATTATGTCAGAAATGTCATAAAACGTGAAGACGAAATGTGGGAGCTCGACGGTATGACAGATTAAATTGTCGAACAAATGATAATCAACATCAACGATGACTCGGACTCCAGTGACGACGACGAGGACACAGAGGAACTCGCCAGACCCCTGGATTAACTCCATCAACACCCTCGGCCCTTTTTAGGGCCACAATTGATTATTTGAGCACCGGGTTGATGTATTTGAACAACACGAGGTTTAAATATTTAATTGTAAAAACTAAATCACCGCCGACCTCTTGATCACAATTAAAATAGCAGATAGACCAATACAAGAATAATATACAAACCAACATGTGGGTGTGTCTGAAGTGCAACAGCAGGCTACTGGCCCACGAGCGTGAGTCTTAATATGATTGTACACTCTATTTACGCATTTGTGTATTTGTGGAGTGCGTGGGTGAGTGCATGCTTTACATATTGTACTTAGCTTGTTTGTGATTATATTTGGGCTTTACGTGTCTTATTTTGGAAACGACGCTGATAATGATAATGATAATACCTAATAATAATAAAAATAATTTTTATTATAATAATAATAATAATAATAATAATAATAATAATATTTATAATAATAAAAATGAATATAAGGTTTTTAAGCACAAGCTTTAAGGACATAGTTATTGATTCATAGCAGTTGTAATAAAAGTTTGCCCCGACTGGGGTTCGAACCCAGAACCTCCGGCTTAACGTGCCATAGCTCTACCAATTGAGCAAACTTTTATTACAACTGCTATGAATCAATAATAATAATAATAATAATAATAATAATAATAATAATAATAATAATAATAATAATAATAATAATAATAATAATAATAATAATAATAATAATAATAACACAACAAAAGCAATTTATAATAAAGGTTTGTCTTGTGTCCTCGATACCTCAATTGGTAGAGATCTGGCACGTTAAGCCAGAGGTTCTGGGTTCGATCCCCAGTCGGGGAAAACTTTTACGACAATTGCTATGAATCAATTAGTATTAGTATTAGTAATTTTAGGGCGCTTCAACGGCAAAGATTATTCGCGCCTCCAAGATATTTAGTTAACTATGTATGAATGTAAAATACGGTTTATAAGGTTAAATGCTATGAATCAATAACTATGTCCTTAAAGCGGGCTTATGCTTAAAAACCTTATATTATTATATTATTATTATATATTATATTATAAACTATTACAAAGTGTTATTTCTCGTAATGTCACTTGATATTGTTAGACATTGCTCAAAGAGGCGAATGTTCTTCACTTCAGAAGTATTTGGTCAATTTTGATGATTTAAAAATAGAAACGTGTTTATTTTTACTCAGTAGTCCAAATATATTATTAAAAGCAGCAAAATTTTGAATATGTTGTTTTTTTAGTGTGCTACTGGAGTTAAGCCGTTATCAATAGAGGAAATCTTGTCAGGTATATATTCCAACCGACCGCTGCAACACACGTGCGGCTGGATGGTGGGGGAAGCTCGTGGCGGGGTAAGAAAGTTGCGTGCAAGAATGGCGCTGCAATCTCTAGGTGGAACGCACTGTAAGTAAGACAATTCTAAAATAAAGCAATAAGTACAATACGGAATTAGAGTAGAGTATAAACAATTATAGGTTAAAGTAAAACATGTTTAGTACGCTTGTGTTTGTACCTTTTATATGCAAGTGAGGCTAGAGTGAGTCTCCAAGGCTAGAAATTAAAATATAATGAGAATTGTCTGTACATTTTGAATAGAAGCGATCGGTGAATTGAAAGACAAGATCCTTAATGGTAGGTAAATTTTCTCAACAGTGAACTGTGATAAAATTAAAACGAAAATTCGGACGTGGAAAGAAAACGGAAGTACGAGACTGGCCGCCAGATAGCAGAAGTGGCTAGGGCCTAGCATAGGCTAACTAGGATAGGCTACGTCGCTACAAACAGTCAATAGGCTAAAATGCGTATACCTACCATAGCCCTAATCCACAGCAAATCTCGGACCTAGGAGCCTAGCAAGCAGTGCATTATTATTTCAGCTTTCCCGGTAGCTCGAGGCCCAGGCATTTATGTGGAACCAACTGGCACCTCTTCGTTCTATTTTCAAGTATTTAGCTGACCCCTGGACTGGGCTTGCCGATCTCTTGCTTGAAGGAAAGCTCTGCATCTATGCAAAGAGGCCGGGTCTACCTGAAATCTATCGATGCACTAAAAGAAACCCTTGGATATCCAATACAGATCAACGTCGTTGTCGATGATATTCAACATTGAATGAGTTAAGCAATTCAAGTTTTAATACAGCTGGCTGTCAAGCTGCGAGTTCCAATCAAATTTAAGCCGTCTCGTTTCTAAAAGCCACATGCGCAAGAAAACTTGTGGCTTAAGCGTGTGGGCATGGACAATTCCCTCTAAAACCAACCGTTTTGAACCGTTGCTTTGTTAATTGTTGGGAGGCGTTCCTTTGCCAAGCTACAGATTTGTCCGGTTCTAAACCTCAATTCGAATTCACAGCTTAACCGGTATTTGATTGGAATATGGAAGCAGAAGTACCAGCATTGAAGAGAACCATTCACGATAAAGGGTTGAATCCCGTGTGCACAAAATCCTCGCTCAAGGTACACGTCAATAAGTATGGTACTGTTTTGAGTGTAAACTTACCAAACTCGGATATCGGAGCAAAATATGCTTTCATTACTTTCCAACACAGTTCTGATGTGGACTATGTACAATCACATAGCGTCAACACATTGTCAACGCCATCACAATGCTTTGTTTTATTTAGACAGTTGGATTCCCATTGTCTGTGCCAGTTCTGAGCCGAACGTTTTTCGGAGGTCGCCGCCGGTACGACGGCCGCCGGCAGCCATGAGTCGCGATCCCCGTTAGGGGCTAGCGGTCATCTCTCCAACGACGCCGATGTCGTAAAAACAAACTTCTATATGTTATATAATGTGCTTACACGCTTCCTTGGATTGTGCATGTATTAGACATTCTACTGTACATCATTGCTGTTTTCTGTGCCATCAGCAATTCTAATCACAATATCATATCAATTATTGTATTATATCCTAATTTTCTTTATACTATATGAGTTCTTAATATAGTAGGGCATACTATTATTTTGCATCTACTCTACCTTAACATAAATACTGTGTAGGTGTATCATTATTAACCAATCAATCATCATATATATATATATATGCAGACATTGTATTTTCGGGTAGTCCGTGTGGTTTTATTATCAGTTCCAACGTTTCGGGCAGTTCTCCCTGCCCATCTTCAAGGAAATTTAAAACATAAACCAATATCAAAACAAACAAAACCTTACTTCTTAACAAACACTGCAACTGGATACAAAGACAAAAACAAAAAGCTTAGAAAACATAGGTACTAATGACAACATATTATGAACATCCAGATATTTTAAAAAACTGTGAAGACATCAACACACTCTATTACTTTTTAGATGACCTCAGCATACGAGTAGATGGCTCAAGGGGTTCTTGTTGAGTTTTCTTCCTCTTGTCAACTCTTGTTGTCGGAGGTGGACGGCCTAAAAACATGTCCACAGGGAGAGCTTTTGGTTGAATATGACAGCCTAGCAAAACATGTTTCCATTGTGGCTGGAAGTCTTTTAGCATCGTCCCGTGTGTTCATGTTGTGTTTCCGTTTCTCCATCTCCACCGCCTCTCTTACGATTCGGGGCACTTCATGTTCCACTTTGGCTAAGGTTTTAGCTTCATCAAAGTTAATCCAGTGCTCCTTGTCGAAAGCATGTTGGAAAAGAGCTGAGGTGGTTTCCATACGTCTAACTGCAACTCTATGTTCGTCGATGCGGACAGATATTTTACGGTTAGTTCTTCCTACGTAAGTCTTTTCGCAGCTTCCACACGGAATTTCATATATACCATGGGACTCGTTAGGAATGGTGTCTTTAGCGTTACGTAACATAGATGAAATCTTCCGATCCGTGCTAAAAACAGTTCTTATATTCTGTTTTTGAGTAAACGGCTTATTTTATCAGTGGTTCCTTGGACGTAAGGCAGAAACGCAGTTGATCGGGGTTCATCTTTTGGAATATCTTGATCAACAGGTTTACTCGATGTTTTATGGAATGCTCGAGCAATTGTGTTGGGGGAAAATCCGTTAGAGAGTAAGGTGTTTCGTAACCCAATCATTTCTTCAGCAATGTGCTCATCATCAGACAGTCTTTTGATCTAATAGCAAGGGTGTTCACTACTGTGGCAAGCTGTGCTGGGTGGTGGTGTGAATCTGCGTTTAAATATCGATCTGTATGCGTTTGTTTACGGTAGACGGTATGTCCGAAGGTCTCGTCCTCTTTCTTGATTAAAAGAACATCTAAAAATGGTAGACATTTGTCTTGTTCTATTTCTATTGTGAATTTAATATGTTCATTTAACCCATTCAGATAATCAAGAAAGATATAAAGTTCGTCAACTCATTGTGTCCATATGGCACATATATCATCGATATACCTCAACCATAAACTAGGTTTTAAACGAGCATTTTCCAGAGCTTTAACCTCAAAATCATCCATGAATATGTTCGCAATAGCTGGAGACAATGGAGATCCCATAGGTGCTCCCTGGACCTGTTTGTACAAGTTGCCATCATATCTGAAATACGTGTTTGAAAGACAATGCTCTACCAAATCAGTAATGTACCCAGGAGGTTTAATTTTTGAGCGAATAATTTCCATAACCTCTAAAATAGGCACTTTTGTGAAAAGTGAGACCACATCAAAATTCACCAACAAATGTTCAGACTTGGCTGGTTGACCTTTTAGTAGTTCAATGAAATGTTCAGCATTTCGTACATAGGAGTTGACATCTTCTACGTATGGCTGAAGATACTTAGCGAGGTGCTTGGCAAGAAGTTGTACTGGAGAACCTACAGAACTAACAATTGGCCTGAGAGGAGCACCGCTTTGTGTATTTTAGGAAGTCCGTACATCTTGGGACAACGAGAAGACTTCTCTCTAGGTATTAGGTATTGCTTTACCTCGGGATAAAAACCAGAGGCAAGAATCTTAGCCTTGGTTTTCTTTTCAAGATATGTTGTAGGGTCACTCCTATTAAGTTGGTATGCAGAGTCGTCTAGTAGAGTTTGCATCTTGGATCGGTGCTCCTCTCAGGCCAATTGTTAGTTCTGTAGGTTCTCCAGTACAACTTCTTGCCAAGCACCTCGCTAAGTATCTTCAGCCATACGTAGAAGATGACAACTCCTATGTACGAAATGCTGAACATTTCATTGAAATACTAAAAGGTCAACCAGCCAAGTCTGAACATTTGTTGGTGAGTTTTGATGTGGTCTCACTTTTCACAAAAGTGCCTATTTTAGAGGTTATGGAAATTATTCGCTCAAAAATTAAACCTCCTGGGTACATTACTGATTTGGTAGAGCATTGTCTTTCAAACACGTATTCAGATATGATGGCAACTTGTACAAACAGGTCCAGGGAGCACCTATGGAATCTCCATTGTCTCCAGCTATTGCGAACATATTCATGGATGATTTTGAGGTTAAAGCTCTGGAAAATGCTCGTTTAAACCTAGTTTATGGTTGAGGTATATCGATGATATATGTGCCATATGGACACATGGAGTTGACGAACTTTATATCTTTCTTGATTATCTGAATGGGTTAAATGAACATATTAAATTCACAATAGAAATAGAACAAAACAAATGTCTACCATTTTTAGATGTTCTTTTAATCAAGAAAGAGGACGAGACCTTCGGACATACCGTCTACCGTAAACAAACGCATACAGATCGATATTTAAACTCAGACTCACACCACCACCCAGCACAGCTTGCCACAGTAGTGAACACCCTTGCTATTAGATCAAAAAGACTGTCTGATGATGAGCACATTGCTGAAGAAATGATTGGGTTACGAAACACCTTACTCTCTAACGGATTTTCCCCCAACACAATTGCTCGAGCATTCCATAAAACATCGAGTAAACCTGTTGATCAAGATATTCCAAAAGATGAACCCCGATCAACTGCGTTTCTGCCTTACGTCCAAGGAACCACTGATAAAATAAGCCGTTTACTCAAAAACAGAATATAAGAACTGTTTTTAGCACGGATCGGAAGATTTCATCTATGTTACGTAACGCTAAAGACACCATTCCTAACGAGTCCCATGGTATATATGAAATTCCGTGTGGAAGCTGCGAAAGACTTACGTAGGAAGAACTAACCGTAAAATATCTGTCCGCATCGACGAACATAGAGTTGCAGTTAGACGTATGGAAACCACCTCAGCTCTTTTCCAACATGCTTTCGACAAGGAGCACTGGATTAACTTTGATGAAGCTAAAACTTTAGCCAAAGTGAAACATGAAGTACACGAATCGTAAGAGAGGTGGTGCAGATGGAGAAACGGAAACACAACATGAACACACGGGAAGATGCTAAAAGACTTCCAGCCACATGGAAACATGTTTTGCAAGGCTGTCATATTCAACCAAAAGCTCTCCCTGTGGACATGTTTTTAGGCCGTCCACCTCCGACAACAAGAGTTGACAAGAGGAAGAAAACTCAACAAGAACCCCTTGAGCCATCTACTCGTACGCTGAGGTCATCTAAAAAGTAATAGAGTGTGTTGATGTCTTCACAGTTTTTTTTAAATATCTGGATGTTCATAATATGTTGTCATAAGTACCTATGTTTTCTAAGCTTTTTGGTTTTGTCTTTGTATCCAGTTGCAGTGTTTGTTAAGAAGTAAGGTTTTGTTTGTTTTGATATTGGTTTATGTTTTAAATTTCCTTGAAGATGGGCAGGGAGAACTGCCCGAAACGTTGGAACTAATAATAAAACCACACGGACTACCCGAAAATACAATGTCTGCATATTCAATCCGTGAAAGTCTGCGATATAACATATATATATATATATATATATATGAAAATATATGTTTTGAGGTAAAACTGCGTGTGATGATTTATAATAAAATAATATTTTTTTACCGACGTTTCACTAGGGTTTCACCTAGCTTTATCAAGGTTATAAAACAAAAACAAAAACAAAATGGAAAAACAAAGAACAAGATGACAATAATTAAAACACAGCCATCTAGGAAAACAGATCTAGATGACTAGACAGAGAGTTGAGAGAGAGCCTCCAGATGTTAGCGGTGTATGTTATCTCCTACTTCTTGTCACGGGACCTTCCCGGAGTTGGTCTAATGGACGAGTTTCATTCTCAGATGGTGGTGGAGCATCAGCCTGCAATAGTCTAGTATGTCCACTTCTCGTTATACGAACACCTTGGAGAACTGGATGATATTCATTAATATTTGGTGGCGGAGCATCGTCCTGCAGCGGTCTAAGATGGCATGTCTACTTCTGGTCACAGGACCTTCCAGGAGTAGGCCTTCTAGGCGAGTTTCATTTCGAGTAGGTGATGGATCATCATCCTCCCATGGTCTTAATTTAACTAGTCTAGTTGATATGATTGGTTTCCAAGCCTTGGGTAATCTCTGGCTGTCATCCCTCTTGTTGAGATTTTGTGGACGCCTCTCAATCTCCACAGCCTCCCTAATGATCCGTGGGTAAACATGTTGAATCGCTACAAGTTTGCGCGTGTTTTCGAAGTCGATTTTGTTGCCTGTATCCTTATGGTGTTAAGCTAATGCTGAATTCTTATCTTGTTTGTCAACTGCATTAATGTGTTCTTGGAGTCGAACCGAAATCCTTCTGCCCGTTTGACCTACGTAAGATAGATTACAGCCACCACACGGGACTTCATACACACCTTGATCCACCATGGAATTTTATCTTTTGGACTCGATAAAAGCGAAGCGATTTTCATGTCAGTTGAAAAAATGGTTTCAATATTATATCGTCTAAGCACTCTACTAATGATGTCAGTAGAACCTCGGACATATGGTAGAATTATTACTATTAGACTACATACGAAATTGACTTGGAGAAATACAAACCATCTCTGTAACCCTAGAGTTGGGAAATATGATGTTTTACCTTGGCTATATAGTAGGCGACTATGATCAAACCCCGGTGTAGTCACTTGTTTAATTTCTATCTAAAGTACTAACATATATATATCCATATCAACCATATCAATCTCAATTATTGCTTTATATCCAATTATTCTTTCTTCTAACACTGTATATCATTATTATTATCACATTTATTATTATTAATTATAGACTATTCACTTTCTCTTGCAAAGAGTTATACTTGTACACTGTACTAGTCTAAGTGAAAAAAAATATCTATCTATCTACCTACTCTGCTGTATTAATTATTGTTTGATTAATAATTGTATAATTTTTCTGCATTTATAACTATTATTTTGAAAACTCTTCAATCTAACAGTCAATATATTCAATTCAAAACAACATTAAAATTCCGCGCAAGTGCAGTGGGATGCTGAGCGACAGAGAGTGCAGTGGAATACTACTCGAGGTGCCTGGCAAATTGCGCGACACCGAATGTCGGACGGACGAACTGCGCGCCACCCGACGGCTGACTGAGGCTAGGCCTACAACCAAAGATGGCCAGAACGTTTGCAATTACATTTTCGACGCAATATTTCTACACGTGTGCATACGCGCGAGAGTAAAAATATCATACTCTTCTGAACAATATGTTCAATATGTTGAAATATAATTGATTATTATCTGAGCACGCGCGCAGCTGCGTGGAAAAATTGCATCACTAGTTCCAAAACTTGGCGATCTTCAGACGTCATCGTCGTAGCGTGAGCTACACGTGCCTACTTCTACGACTTAATACACGCATACAAGTTGTTCTTATCTCCTGCACGCGTAGTGAAGATACATCGCAGACTGGTAACCTATGTCAGAGATTAGACGTGTTATGTATCCAGCCCGCCTAGCTAGTGAAGAGAAGAGCTGAAGATATCATCGAAAGTGTGCATTTCCATGGACTTTTGTATGTCGGTCGCCCAGGAGAGTTATATGTTATAACACCATCTTTGCAAAAGACATTTTGTAACTGGCAGGGATGTGAGACGCAGATGTGAGTCGCAGATGTGAACTCCTTCTAGAAGAGGCAGACACCTGCTACAAAGAACCAAAGTACAAGGAAGGTACAAGCAACGATGTAGATGGACTGAATTCTGAACTCATAGGTACCGTTAGGTGGGGTGACTAAAGTCAGTGGGGTTACTTTGGTCATTTGTAGGTTAGAATGATTCATATGCTAGTTTCACAGTGTATGTAGGCTCTATCTTTCTTGTCCAGTGCTTAGTTCTAGCTTGGATGCTTTCTGAACATATTCCACTGAGTTTCAGTGGTGAGGAGCAGCAAGGAGTTCGACGAACCTCAGCTAGAGCGGAGATCAAGTAGACCTTGTCAGTATGCTGTCACATGTTTAGAAGGATGTGAGTATTTGTTTTCCTGCCTGTCTGTTATTTTGAAGGATATAAGAGCAACCTAGTTTGTTTAAGTACTATGATTTATTACAAGTTTGTTTTTATTTATTTTAGGGAATTTATAAGAGTTTCAACAGTAATTGCATTCATTTACCTGCAATTTGTCAACTAATAAAATGCTGCACAAACCTATGCCAAATATGACTACTATGGTCACCCATCCTAACCTCACTTTTTCTTCTGAAATTAAGAGCTTGCTTTTTTCATCGTGGTGAAGAACTATACATGACTTAAAAGAGCAAGAAATTATAAAGATTATAATGTAGAAAGTATGGAGAATGCCCTAAAGGCAGTACAAGATCCTGAAAATCCTGTATTTATCCGTGCTGCAGCTCTACAGTTTGGTGTTGCAAGGGAAGCCCTTAGACTCAGAGTTAGGGCTATTGGTAAATTGTTGAAACCTGCTGGGGGTCAAACAGCTCTAATATCGGAGGAAGAAAATGATCTTGTTGAGCATGCTATACGTTTAGGTGAATGGGGGTTCCCTCTCGATGTTTTAAACTTGTGCCTGCTTGTGAAAAGTATCCGGGACCGGAATGGCCGCGTTGAAAAGAAATGTAAATAAAATTTATCAGGTAGGTAGGTCTCCTTCGGGAAGTACTAGATAGAAAATGGTGAAAATCAAGATTTTGTTCAGTATGGCATTCAAAGTTCAATTTGAAGAAAATGTTTACGCACTATATCGGACAACGTTTGAAAGTGTTTAGCGCAACTGGTAGTGATGAGGAAACAGGATCGTATGAAGTAAAGTTTTTAAAGAAAGTTGATACCGATAAGGCATTTGTGTGGCCTCCTAATGCGGACAAAAGTCAAATGTCTGGGGCAGACATCATATGGGGCAGAGGGATGGATTATTATTGGATATTGCTTTACGTCTCATATTTATGCAACTTGGCTAATCGAGACGAAGGGAGGGACGTAAGGGATGACGCGGGGGGACAAGGGGTGGACAGGCCTGTGCTAGTCAGAACCAGCCACAAGCATATGGGGAGGGCAGGGGTTCCCCCACGTCGTGGTCGTCTCCGTCTGTGTCATCATCCGTCCGTGTTGTCTTTGTCGTCGCCGTCGGGGAGGTAGTCAAAGGGAAGGGGTTCCCCGACGACGACCCAGAGCTCGCCATTAGTTTCAGGGAATGAAACTCCCCTATTCACGGGCCAAACCGCGAGAAGGTGTCGAGTTGGAGGGGCGGCCGGATCAAGGCCGAGGTTGTAGCCGCTTTATGCGCATTGCGAACGTAAGTGATACAAACGCGGAAACAATAGCAGATGAAATAGAACAAGAGCTAAACAAGCATAAACATGCTTGCTAACAATTTTGGCTTTAAGTAATGGAAGATTATCTCGTGCTATGGAAAAAAGAAACGAGACAGTAGCCGTGATTCAAGAGGGAAACATGACAATCATCCAAGCAGCAAGGATTTACTTGATGCAGTTAGAGAGCATATTGGTTAAGTTTCCAAAACCGACTAGTAACTTTTCTCGCCGATCTAATCCAAACAAAAGATATCTGGCATCGGAGCTAGACATTAAGAGAATGTACAGTTTGTATGTTGACGGTCAACTTGAAACTTGTAGTACAGTGGTAAAAGAGTGTAAATTTTGTAACTGGCAGGGATGTGAGACGCAGACGTGAGTCGCAGATGTGAACTCCTTCTAGAAGAGGATTTAAGTAAAATAAAATGTCTGGTCGTACACTTAGGATAATCCTGTATCTACCTGAAAAGTGTACAACTTGTGAAACACTTGGCAATACAATAGTTTTAAAATATTTTAACTTTGTGGAGTGTACGCTGGGCCCCGCCCTGTAAAAACCAAATCCAGCTGAAGATGAGATGACGAAGGTGTACAAGGTCCCACTATATAATATAATATTATCATGTCATGACTTTTTGGCATTGTTACATAGAAGTTACGGAGTACAAATATTCCCATGTCTCGTTAAAGGGGTATTCACCTGCTAAACCCAAAAAATATATTTCAATCAATTTACCTAGTTATGAATTTAGATATTAACAGAAAAATTATTGCTCGTTTATATGTAACAGTTGCGTCCAATTCAGCAGGTGAACTGCATCGCGTTATTCATAAAACTGTCACAAATTAGAGCTGGGTTGTACACCGAACGCTACACGACCAAGCGGAGGCCAACTATCATCCAAGTCCGAAAACGCAAGCTGGCAATGGCACTAGATGAGCGTTAAAGTAAAAAGAAGCAACAGACTGTCAACACCGCTGATGAAGACTACGGTCCTAATGCTGCACATCCTGAACCAGACATGGACACAGAGGACCTTGAAAAAGCTAAGCAGGTGGACCTCAATTCCATTACACGAGACGATCAAGGCAGACAATTGCCGTGTTGGCTCTGCAGCTCTTCAATGTCACTATGGAAGATTGATTGGATATTGATTAACGTCTCATATTTATTCAACTTGGCTAATCGAGACGATGGGAGGGACGTAAGAGATGACGCGGGGGGACAAGGGGTGGACAGGCTGTGCTGGTCAGAACCAGCCACAAGCGTATGAGAAGGGCAGGAGTTCCCCACGTCGTGGTCGTCTCCGTCTGTGTCATCATCCGTCCGTGTTGTCATTGTCGTCACCGTCGGGGAGGTAGTCAAAGGGAAGGGGAAAATCTCCGACGACGACCCAGAGCTCGCCATTAGTTTCAGGGAGAAAAACTCCCCTAATCACGGGCCAAACCACGAGAAGGTTGCGAGGTGGAATTTGATGGCCGACATAATCAACGCGGACGAAGGCGTGGTTACGTAAGAGATCTAAATCACAAAACACGTCCGCCTGCGACAAGAAAAGGGACCGATTGCAAAGAATCGGTAATGAAAAGCTCCACCAATAAAAAAATATCATCACCACAAACTGCAACTCTGCCAAAAGATTTCTTTCCTTCCAAAAGTTGAAAAAAACGTGACTGGCATATCACATCACTACCAGAAAACTTGTGATTGTTGTGATGTTAGAACTGTTTGCAATGAACCTTCATTGGCGTTGAAACTGGGACACAACCTGCGTAGGTGTAGTTAAGTATAGTAAGGCCCTCACTGTGAGGGCCAAGGCACTTTGAGGTGGAGATCTCATCAAAGAGAAATAATGCCGAGGCTACCTTGCAACCTTTGATTAATAATAAAGTATAACAATCTATCTTTAGTTTGGACAGAAAAAATGATCCGCTTAACTAAACGAACATTAAATAGACCAATACTTGGAAATTACAACAAAGACTTGTTCAAGCTTCACAATTAGCATAAACAGAAGCGTACTCTTTGTATTATGGAGGCCCAACAAGAACAAAACGAAAAGCGGACACAAAACACGTCCGCATACGACGAGAATGACAGACCCACTGACACTGAGAGTGCGAGGCCGCTCTACCCTCATACTAAATCCTCCTAGGTGTGGACAGGTGGTAGTCAAAAGGTGCGGGGCGGCGAGGTCATATCGATGCTGTACGTAGAGTGCATTTAAGTGTTTCAAAATCGCTTTGATGACAGGATACCACATGGGCTCTGAGAAGTGTTATCATTGGTTACGAGGGAGATTATTATATGTGTAGCGAAGTTTATCCTGACGTTATAATACATAAACATAATACGATAAAAACACTCCTCAACAAACGTAACTCCGTTTGAAGCTTTATACGGACGCAAGATGAAAACCACCCTGCCATCCCTCCCAATACAATCTCAATTAACTTAACCTAACATCAAAAAAAGGGACGAAGGAACCAAAGCTGACGTTGCTTTGTTTGTATGCTGACGAGTTAAAGATCTCCTTTTGATGATCCTTTTGGCAAGTGGTGTGCAGCTGCCACCCTACGTTGCTTACAAAGCTAAAGGGATGTGAAATTACTTAGTTGGAAAGAGGGTGGCCCAAAAGGTGCACCTTGTTGTAATGAAGTGTGTTGCAAGAGAGAAAGTCGGTATAACACCACTGGTCATGGATGGTTTGATGCTATAGCATTCTCTGATTGGTTCAAGCACTGCGTTTTTAAGCATGCACAGCATTTCGGCAAAACAAACGCATTAATTGGAGACAACCTTGCGGCTCACTTCACTCCGAAGGTGCTTCAGCTGTGCCGAGAGAATAATGTACGCTTTATTGCCTAACCGCCAAACAGCACTCACTTAACAGAGCCACTTGATGTCTCTTTCTTTGGGCCATCAAAATAAGGCTGGAGGGCTAAGCTAAAAATCTGGAAGTGCTTGCATCCTAGAGGTAAAAAAGAAAGAGAGAGAGAGGTATAAAATATCCTGAGTGGATGACAAACTCAAGCAAATGTGCAACATCCTTGATGTGCTCTGCTGTTGCTGATGGAACAGTTCTTCCATCGTATGTTGTATATAAGGCTACAAACATGTTAATATGTTACAGTTTTGTGTAACCCACTACCCAATACAAATTGTACATAACGCCATATTAAGGGCTATTATCTTAACATTATGATTTTCGTTTCACTCATGACACAAAAGTGTTCAAATAAATAGTGTTTATGTACTTAAAGGTAGGTGAAAGGTGTAGAACTTTTGGTAACATGCTGGTAAGTCACTGGTTAGTGCCGATTACTTCTAGTAAAATTAAAATGCAACATAAGGGGTGGGGGTTGTAAAGAGACAGTAGGTTGATTGGACCATAACATACATGTAAGAACATTATTTCAATGAGTTATTTGAATCATTAATGTATTGAAGAGAGCATGGGTGTTATAATCAAATATCACCCAGTAAACTATTAATTATTATCTATCACATGACAAATTTAATATTGGTAACTCACTATTTAGTGCTGGCCACTACTAGTAACTAGTAAGTGTTGGTGGTGGTGGAATAAGTGGTTGTAGAATGGTCAACTAGAATGGAGAACTAAAACAATTAATTATGTATTAGAAATGCGAAAACATATTATGACATACCTTCTTTGAGTATACAAATAGTCGAGTCCAAATGAATTATGATGGTAATTAAACACCAATAAGAAAAAGGTTGATATCTGTTGTGTTTGAATAGTTGACTGACCAAATAAATTAACAGTGTTGTTTCTGTTTACAGATGGTCTCCTGTCCTTAGACCTTTCCAGAACCAGGAATTTTATAAGCCTGGATAATGGTATTCCTATCAGGCGCCGAATCGCTCGGCATGTCAGATTGATAAACAGTGCAATCCGTGATCATTCTGATGCGTTCAGCGATGGCGCCTTGAATGTGCGGGAATTTCTCGTAAATACTAGCTATTACGCTGTAACTCACTACAACGTGTTATAATTTAGATTTAGAACATTGCACCGTGCAACCCATTTGCTCGTATACAGTAGGCTTATAGTTGAACTATCAACTATTAAATACCTCATAATTTGTGGCGTAGCTACAGGGGGTGGGGGGGGGGGGCCAAACTTTATTTGAGAAGCTGGAAGAGAGAGAAACTGCTGCGCGAAATGAGAGACTACAAAATGATACAAATCCAGCGTAGAAAAGTGCTCGGGGAAGTGCTTCCTAACTAAAACCATTACTATAATTAGAAATGATACTTTCTGTCTACTCCTTTTGAAGGTCAACCAGTTATATAATTATAAATTAAAAGGAATTTTTTCATTTATAGCAATTTCGTGGGGCTATGGCCATGGGGTTTGGAGACATAGCGTCCACGCTATTTAGAGTGAGGAGAAGAACGTTTCCCCGAACCCCGGTCTCCTTGACGGAACTCGGGAAGATGTTGGAGATGCCAGAGAACAATGCACGGTTTTGCAACACGATGACTACGAATGGCCCCGTGCCGTTCTATAGGACCACTCTGGTTCAGGGCGCAAGAACCAGCATTGTTTTCGCTTGTGCAGAAATGTGCAACATTTTAAACAAAGCGAAGGAAGTTCATGTCGACGAGACTTTCAAGGTTGTTCCACGTCGACCGCAGGCCCGACAACTCTTCGGTATGCAGGCGATTCAAGGGAATATGCTTTGGTTTGATTCCCGCTATGGGAAGGAGATTTTTAACTTCTGATTTAGAGAATAATCCATTAGTTCTTGGCCCATGGAACAAAAACCAAGGTTGGAAATCCGTCGGCTAACTTCTAAATATAATGAAGGTCTTTTATTAGCTGCAAACCAAAATCCAAAGTTGGGTACAAGTAAATCAACCAAAAAGACAGTCCTCTGTCACATCTTGTCGAGAGAACACCACCAACGCACGGGCAGCTCCCTGCTTCAACGTTGCGGCCTCCCGAGGCAGCAGTAGCACACTCACCCTGTTAGACCCCGTTTTCATTACTCGCTTTCTATCGCAGGTTGGTCGATAACGCAGGTAACATTTGTAGTGTGAACGCACAGAGTAGCAATGCTAGTTGGAATTTCAACCCACGTCGGAACACTGAGTCAGAGACGCACGCTGGTTACCAACCCAAGCTCAAACGACACGCCCAGCTATTCTAACCTCAAAGCTTGCGTCCGTTTTCGGCTACACTTGTTTTACACGTAGTTTTATGATGGCTACATTTTCTGACCAGGCAACTTTATTTTTATTCACTATACTTGGTCAGCCTGAGGCCCAGTCAAAATTTAAGGATTATAAAAAGGGCCACGCAAACATTTAGACATCGTGCCCAACAACAAATATCATCAGACGAGGAGCCTGCCGTCAGTTCGCCGACTGCTGTAT
The DNA here is from genome assembly GCA_024449915.1 of Sweltsa coloradensis. Classification (NCBI taxonomy): domain Eukaryota; kingdom Metazoa; phylum Arthropoda; class Insecta; order Plecoptera; family Chloroperlidae; genus Sweltsa; species Sweltsa coloradensis. The sequence goes on from JAMZAV010010307.1 coordinate 110,359, forward strand.
TGGACGACTCGTTTGAGCTGATGCCTATGCCCAACATCGACTCGACACGTGACAGTACATTTTCCCCAAAAGGAAGCAGCTTTTCCTCCCTTAATGTATCAAATGACGAAAGCTGCGGTAGTACACAGTCGAGTGTTGATGAAGAGAAGACTCCCCGAAAATTGGCTTTGCGAAGAAGACTAGAAGCAACAACTAGTAAACTAGCAAGAAAACGAACCGAATTGTTTTCTCTTAAAAAACAAATCCATAAAGTGACAGAGGCAGAGGCGTTGCAAACAATGGGTTAGTTTGTTGAAGGGTCGCAATTGACATTGGTTGTCATGATACTGCGATCACCAGATGACAAATCAACGTTTGCCAAAGGACCAGAAAAACTTGCTGTCTTTTTTTTACAAATAATTATTTAGTGTTGCTTTAGGGCACTCAACAGTACAGTTATTAGCCCCGTCTCTATATAAATACATGCGCGAGCAGTAAAGCTCCAAGTTCCTAGCCTACTCTACGTTCATCCAATGGATAAACGTAATAAACCTTGTCTCTTTGACTCTCTGACACAGTGTTCAAGAAACTTTCCGTGAAAGTAGGATGTATGGAGCCTGACCAGCGAGAGTGCGTGGTGATGTTTGGCGAGATGGGGATAGAGAAGTGGCTCGAGTATGATTCGCGACTTGATCTGGTCGATGGCTTTGAAGACTTCATCATTTGTTAAGGACAGTGATAATGAAAGCGATATAGATGTATTGAATGTATATGTGGAAGATAACAATGATAGTTTTACTACACCAGTATCTCCTAAAACCCCGGTAAGAACTCCACCCACAGATGAAGTGACTGGAAGTACACCGAAACGAACACCCGGAAGAAGATATTCCAACAAGACACTGACAAAACGCAAACAGCAAATGGTGCTTAATTTACTGAACAATTTCAATGCCAAGGGAGAACGAACGTTTCTTCTTAAACGTCCAAAGCTTTGATAGAATACTCGACCGTCAAAAAGATATCGTCGCGCGGTGTTAAAACACCAAAACAAGTAAAAAAGTTCTTTGTAAAACTCTTTCGTAAAATTGATAATTTTATGTGTGACTTGATCCGACGTATAATTAACGAAATGTATAAGAGCAAAGAAGTGCCAACAATGCCGTCCCTGTACTCAAATGAGTGAAGAAAACCGAAAACAGCGACTACGAGTTTCCCTATTGCAAACGAAACACTGCTGCAGGTGGTCAAAAGTTTGGCGTTTCGCCACCGCAAACTCAACAATCGCCAGGTTTTGATGGAGTTAACTCGTATTGCGTCTTTTCGATATACATATCTAAGAAAAATCCACAAATGTAGATCGGAAGGTATGCATGTCATATACCTAGATGAAACATGGTATGACACACATGGCTAAAGGATAGGTTGACAGCAGTAGGTGCTGCACCTTCGACGCTCCTAAATCGCGCGGGAAGCGAGTGATTATCCACATCGATACTTCAATACCACTGATTGGATATTGCTTTACGTCTCATATTTATGCAACTTGGCTAATCGAGACGAAGGGAGGGACGTAAGGGATGACGCGGGGGGACAAGGGGTGGACAGGCCTGTGCTGGTCAGAACCAGCCACAAGCGTATGGGGAGGGCAGGGGTTCCCCCACGTCGTGGTCGTCTCCGTCTGTGTCATCATCCGTCCGTGTTGTCATTGTCGTCGCCGTCGGGAAGGTAGTCCTCCCAAAGTATCAGCCCTAAAGAAACAAGATCTACTGAGCCTGTGCAAAGACAACTTGATTCCAAGTGTGTACCACACATTACACAATAACTTACAAGTAAGGAAGGAAGGGTTGCTTAATGGTGTCAATGTCAATAACACAAACAGCGAAGATGAGTGGGTTGGATAAAACAGTGAACTATTCTAAGAATGTTTTCAAACTATTGAGTTTATGTGAAGATAAATTACATTATTTAAATTATTACCACTAAGTGGCCAAATTGGCTTCATATTAAACTCAAAATTTAAAAAAATAAAATAAAAATAAAAAATCAATTTTTAAATTACCAGAGGCTGCTCCACCAACTTAGGCCTATGTTTAACTGATTTAAATTAATTTGTTGAACTGTAGATACTAATAAACAAACAATAAACGATGGCGCCTAGGTAGGCCTACCTGACAATTCATGTTCGTCCTCGTGTTTGTTATTTCTTACTAACTTAGGGAATATTGATTTTTTCCAAAACTTCATAGCATCCTCAATAAATTACTTTTCTGTGAAAGGTCCATCATAATTAACATTTATCATATCAACCTTGTGAGATATTTCAAAATCAGGATAGGCAACACAGAATAATCCTTTTTGTCTTTCTGCCAAGTGCATTTGTAACTGGATTTGTCCACGACATGTTTGTTGAAACATATATAGGGCCTAATCCAATACCTGCTTGGTATCCATTACTGGTTTATATTTAGCGCCTTGTCATATGCGCTACTAGGTGGCGGATTTTAGAACTAACTCACTGTTTCCTTTTTCCAGTCATCAATATGGCGTCTGTGTTATGTTTGCACATTTACTGTAAGTGTCACAAATAAATAATTATCTAGAATACTACAAAATTAATGCATAATTCATAACGTTACTATTGCCACACCTAGTCACTTTCCTGACGTATACTTCAACAGGTTATGGGTCACAGGTATTTGGACAAGTGTGTAGGCCTAGTTTTTTCTGACCGTGTGCGATTTTATTGTTGTGTACGTGCACACAAACGAGTGCATCATGGCTGAATCAAGCACTGGTTCTCTCTACAACTTCGAGAAGTTACGAGGGAGAGAAAACTACATAGACTGGCGTTTCCAGATGAAGAATTTTCTTATGCACGACGATCTCTGGAAGTGCATATCTGGTTATGCAGAAAGTGATACTACTTCCGTAGAGGTTAGGGGAAGGCGAGATGAGCGCGCCCTTTGCAAAATAAACCTCATGGTAGAGAAGAGTGTTTTCCCGTACGTAATGCAAGCTACAATGGCGACCGAAGCGTGGAATGCACTTCAAATGGCGTACGAAGACAAAGGTGCTAACCGGCACAAGAATTCTTCGACAGTTATGCTCCACAAAGCTTGAGCAGTTCAAGACAATGGAAGAATGTTACTGCAGTTTTGGGGCTATCACAACGCCTAACAGCAGTTAAAAAACCGCTTGATGATGAATTTTTAGGTGCTTTGCTTTTGCAAGGACTGCCTGACGACTATGAACCAATGATCATGGCGTTAGAAAATTCAGGTGCAGAGCTGACAAGCGATTTTGTTAAATGTAAACTGTTGCAAGAAGACAAACGTGGATCCAATGGAGAAACAGCACTCTACAGCAACAAGGGTGGATACAGGAAAGATAAACCTAAGAAAAAACAGTACTGTTGGAACTGTCATAAACCCGGCCACTGGAAACAAGATTGTAAAAACCCAAACCAAAAAACAACCCCTCAAGCAGAAGCCAAGCCACCTGACAAGACAGAAGAAAAGAAGAAGGGCAGGGCTCTGCTCACAGCACTTGGAGTTAATGTTCACTCAACAGACAGTTGGTACATAGACTCCGCAGCCTCCAAACATATGACTGGCAGAGTAGACTGGATGACAAAGCAAACCTAGCAGCAAACTTACTCTCTGTGAAAAGCATTGTTGAGAAAGGGCATGTTGTTGCTTTTGATCATGAAGGCTGTAAAGTATACCTTGACAATGACTGTGAGATTCAAGGGGAAGTTCAATTGCTAATTGAAGAGTCCAATGGGCTTTATGTCTTAAACTCTGTTTCTAATTTTGCAAATGTAAGTTCAGAAAGTTCTAATTCGCGAGAGTTATGGCACCGTTGGTTGGGACACCTCAATCATGTAGAGATGGACTTGCTAAAAAATGGATTGGCTACTGGTATTGACTTTTCAGGCGAAAAGGGGCTATGTGTTCCATGTATAGAAGGGAAACAAGCCCCGCAACCTTTCAAGCCTACTAAACACCGTGCTAAAACAGCTTGACCTACTGCATAGTGACTTATGTGAACCTATGCCTGTGGAATCATGGGAAGGAGCCACATATTTTCTCACCATCATTGATGACCACACAAGGAAAGTTTTTGTTTCTTTCTCAACACAAAGATGAGGTAAGAAAAATCTTTGAACAATTCACTATTTCTGTAGAAAATGAGTGTGAAAGAAAGATAAAAGTTATTTGCACTGACAATGGCGGAGAGTATTGTAATAAAAGGTTGAATGATTTTTTTAATCAGCCAGGTATCAAGCATCAGCTGACCATCAGATACACTCCCGAACAAAATGGAGTGGCAGAGCGCATGAATAGAATACTGAATGAGCGAGCACTGTGCATGATGCAAGGCGCTGGATGTGACAAAAAAATGTGGGCAGAAGCTATCAACATGGCGGCTTATCTTGTAAACAGATCACCTGCAAGAAAGACACTGAAGTCAACACCAGAAGAGATGTGGACAGGAGAAAAAGTAGATTTGAAGCATTTAAAAGTTTTTGGTTGTAATGCTTACGTTCACATCCCGGATCAACTTCGAAGAAAGCTTGACCCCAAAAGTGAGAAAATGGTGTTAATTGGGTACTCCGATGATAAGAAGTCATACCGGCTTCTACATCCAGTCACCCATAAACTAGTCACAGCCAGAGATGTAATTTTTGATGTCAGCTTTCGACAATCAAACTGCTCTGGACGCAGCGATACCAGAGGACACTGCAGTACAACTCGTGTTGGCTGAGCCAAATCCAGTTCCAGAACGCGATGAGCAACACGTAGATGTTTGTGCTGATCGACAAGGTAACCTGCCACAGGACGAGGCGGAGCGTCGCTACCCCCAGCGAGACAGAAGGCCACGAGAATATCCTGATCACGTACTGTATTACACTTATTGTTCTGATCCTATTGAACCATGTACAGTTAGTGATGCCCTAACTTCACCTTATAGTAAGGAATGGAGTAAAGCTATGAAATGTGAAATAGATTCCTTGATAGCTAATAAAGCCTGGGTATTAGTTCCTAAGCCAGATGGTAAGAACATTGTACAGAATAAGTGGGTGTTTAAGGCTAAACGTAACACAAATGGTGATGTTGTGAAATATAAAGCTAGGTTTCATACATTCATCATTCATACACAAAGGCCTAAAGAGGATCCTCCCTAGGACATGATTTCATTATTTATCGTCAACATTGGCCCTACCTGGTAATTTTGACACCTTTAAACTCGGCGCCTACGAACTTTTCATTTGTACAGAAAAAAAAGGCAACCATCATCATATCTATACATGGTATACCTCGCATATACCTCGCAATGAACTGAACTGTAGTGTTAGGCCTAATACAAAACATAAAGTAGTAAATAACGAAAGTGTACACATCTGTTAATGAACATAACATTCAGTAATCATAGTTTTAAGTTGATAACTAAGCTCATTTGGCTAGGTCTTATTCAAAGTGTTGTGATTTTACCATGCGTCTGCTACGGCAGCCGGCCGACCTGCATATTGACGTCGTTTCGCCGCTAGCCAATCAGAGGGCGTTTCGAGCGCGCTTGGATTATTTTAATTTATGTCAATTTTAAAACCATCGTATATCGAAAATATTGTCCGTAAATGAAAAAGAAAAGAGGAGTCAATTTTAACATGTAAGCCTCTTGAAAACAACCAATTTGTTCATTTTCGATACTGAGGGGTATTCCCTTTTGTACGAAGATACGCTAAAATCGATACAGCTAAAGTTGACTGAATGTGCGGAGAAAATACAATCAATGTCCTTTACTTCCGATATTTGGACATCGAGGGCACTTAAGGCATACATCTCACTGACATGCCACTATATGGATGAGAACTTCCAAATCATCAGTTTCTGTCTGGGAAACTCTCATTTCCCTGGAGCACATACATCTGAAGCTATCTTCAATAAAATTACTGAGATGATGGCTCAGTGGAATGACCTGCAAGAGCTAAGCTCAAGAATACCCTTGTTTTTCGTGACGGACAATGCAAAAAACTACGTTGCCGCTGTCAGGGACCATTGGGAAGCCATGAGCTGTTTTGCTCACCACCCTCCAGCTCGCCATATCTGGATGCCCAAAAAAAAGTAATGAGCCAGATGTTATAAAAAAGGTGCGCTCCAAAGTAACACACTATAATCATTCGCCCAAGGCCTACTCAAGACTTCAGGAATTTCAGATGCAGATGGATCTTCCAACCCACACCCTTCCACAGGATGTTCCAAGCATGCAATGCTCAACAGGGTTTTCAAACAAAAAACCGCAAAAGCTGCTGAGTTAGGTAGTAGTAATAAAAGGGGCACTGCGGAACTGCTATCTGCAGCCGAGTGGCAAGTTGTTGATGGACTCCTAGAACCCTTTGCCGAGGCCACGGCTGATAGTTCGGGAGAAATATATACGGCTAGATCAATGGTGACAGCCTTTATCAGAAACCCAGCCAACCTAGGGCATGGAATAAAAAACAACAAAAACAGCACACAAACTATAATGTTGTGTGTGATAACTTAATTATTAATTAATATATAAACCATGTTCTGGATGTTTAATTTGTGAGTATAAGTGCGTGTTTTGTTTAAGTCTAAGTCTATGAACAGTGTTTTTATTTCCAACGTTTATTATAATATATAGCTACTTTTATTGAATAATTCCGTTATGTTTCGACCCTGGGATATTAGGTCAACAAGGCCCCAGCTCGTCTTCAACACCCCACACACCTAATGCCAACTTCATTATTTAAATTTATTAATCTCCAACAACAGGTATTACCCCACAAGTGTTGACTTGAGTGTTGAAGTGTGGAGACAATCTTGGAAGCCATATGATTGGAGGATTTTCAGAATGCTTTAGTGCTTCACACATCTGTCGGATATCCACAATCACTAAAGAAACATTCAACACGGGCGTCAACCATAGACAACTTCGCACACAAGAATCATACGAAGCAACCATAAAATTAGTAAATGTTTATTCAGACAGTCTTATTATTGAAGGATCAACAAAC